>VDFB02125339.1:0-28279 GCA_007258455.2 Sequoia sempervirens | reverse complement strand
CCTCTATCTCTAGAAAGTCTTTCTCTCCTACCCACTCTCCCTCTCGAGATCCTCTACCCTTAACCCTTAAACCCTACCCCTTATCCTTTATCTCTCTCCCACTCCCCCCCTCTCTCTCTGAAGTATCTCCCTCCTACCAAGGATTAAATTTGATGGTCGACTATGCCTTTCAACAAATTTTTTAATGATAGTTATCTATTCAAGGGTGCCCTTAAAACATTATGATATACCTTAGTGTATGTAAAATTATATATAAATCAAACATATATATCATTATAATTCTATATAAATTTTGATAGTCTATCCACAATATCTCCTTTTATTTAATACAATCTTCTTAAAATTTTGATTGTATTCTACTGAAAAAATCTCTAAATACGGTCATATGGCCATCAAATTTAAGCCCTGCCACCTACCCCCACTCCCTCCATATCTTTCTCTCAAGTCATCATTTAAAAAGAATATAATTAATATTTATATTAATATTAAAAATTAATTTTTAAAAGAAGGTGTTCAACCGAACATCTTTAGAATGTTCAGTCAAACCCATTTGAAATCAATTTTTTTATTCTATGTTGTGTGGGTTCGGTCGAACCCCTATTCAACCGAACATTATTTTTTTGTTTGACTGAACCCACATTTTTTCACCCTCACTCCCTGAGGCACCAAAATTGTTGAGAATTTTGCACTTAGAAACTCGATTTGAGAATGAAAATGGAGGAGATATCAGAAACCCAACTAGTATTAGGTTCCCCTCAAAACGAGCTATCCAACGAATATAATTTTAATATGTTTTGACTATATTATCTATCTTTTTTTAAAGTTTTATTAAATATAGGTTTTTCATTGAAAATAAAACTCTTTGTTCTGCACAAGTGGAAAAATAGAAGATTATCAATTTTTTTTTTTTAAATATGAGTGCACCAGATATTGGAGTCCTTGATCCAACAAAAAAAAAGAATTTCGATACATACAGTAAAAGTTATGCATGATATGGTCGTGTCATGTCTAAATTGTAATTGATTTGACTTTGAAACTTGATTA
This sequence comes from Sequoia sempervirens, assembly GCA_007258455.2. Lineage (NCBI taxonomy): Eukaryota > Viridiplantae > Streptophyta > Pinopsida > Cupressales > Cupressaceae > Sequoia > Sequoia sempervirens. The sequence goes on along the minus strand of VDFB02125339.1, from coordinate 27,235 downwards.
AAGAGAAAATATTCAATAAAAAACTATCTAACCAAGTGGAAGCATTAGATATCGGAGTTACAAATCTAAATTTGAAAGAATTGTAATTTTATCTTTCAAGGAAAAAAAGTTATGTGTTATATGTTGTGCGTCACTTTTTAAAACTACTATTTAAAAAAAAAGCCAATTTTCGTGGGAGATGGAAAAAGAAGTGTAATCTGATTCCCAAAAAAATGAAAAAAATATTTTTAGAATTTATAAACAAAATGTGAGAGGACTCTAGTTTGCATCATTTTCAAATTCCTCATGGTTTAATCGCTATAGGTGCCCGAATGTGAAGATTTAGTTAAAAAAAAAAATCAATGTCCAGTTTGGCCAAAAATTGTAAACCACTATTGTGGGATCACCCCTCAATAAAATATACATTTTAATAATTCAAATCTTTGTTGGAATCTTCTATGTTTGGTATTCAAACTTTCTCTCACGTTTTTCTAAAGATGCCCTCCAAAGTGGAGGTCTAAACATATATTGTTTAATCAGTAAGGTCAAAAATACTTGCCTCTTACCAATCCATACCCCCAGGTCTTCAAATTAATGATGATATCGATGTTTTCAGCTCTGAATTTATCTTTGTAACAGCTGAAAGAAATAATTATATTTTCTTGTTTTACTAGGAGCGATTACATGGAGAAAAGGTGAAATTACGCCAATAATTTAAAATCCTCCACCACTGCCCATTTGGAATTTTTAATTTACTTCAAAATATGAATATGAGATAAATAAAATCCATCAAACATTACCTTCTGAGACTGCTATAGATAATTTGGAAAAAAAATAAAACATGTGACTTTGACGTTGCGCAACGGATGCTGAAAATCAACTTTTTGCATAACTCTTACCCAAAAGCTCATATTGTCATGAAAATTTGTTAAGGTATGAATAATATCATTAAGATGATTCCCTCCAAAAGATTTTTCTCTAGCATTTAAAAATGTTGAAAATTAATTGTTTCTGTGGCCATCTAGGATAAAAAAAATATATTTTAAATTCTCCCAATCCATGAGGAGTTTGATCATGAAACCCTCACCACACTGTGCACAATCCATCTAATAATATATCTTCCAAAGAATTTTAACCCATCTCTTATATATTTCTAAAAATAATTATTTCCCTAAAATTGCCCGTGGGAGCCTTAAAATTGTAATAGAGAAAAAAATCAAATTTTAAAAATTAAATCACATGAGAGGTTTTCCAATGCTAAGAGATTCCAAATGAACCACAAAACACACCAAAACAGAAATTCAATCTAGAAGCTTGTTTTTGGTTGATGTTGATTGCTAGTTTGCTTGGATGCTCCTATATTAGAGATGCTGGATAGGAAAAAAATTTCTATGAGTAGAACTCACAAAATGGAGTTTGGTAAGAGAACTACCCTTTCAGGTTGTAAACTACCTGAAGCAATCTCCCTCACTAATTTAGACATAAGGAATTTCTTCCTTCACCTCTTCCAGCACTTAGTCAGAACACTTGTTGTCCTCCTCCACCAAGTGTGCACTTTCTTCTTCCTTGCTCTTGTCGACTCATGCCCACCATGAATCATCCTCCTTTGCCACATCTCTTCTTCCCTCTTTTCCTTCATGGTTTTTATCCTATCACAAACTAACCACCTCCACCAAATATCGCCTGTGGCATCTTTTATAGCTTCTACATATAAATATGCTACATCCACACAACAATCTGCTTCTACATAATCTCTCTTTCTATCTTATTGCACTAACTCCTTATGCAAATTCACATCAAATATTTCACAACACAATGTAGAAAAATCAAAATTTACCTCTTCTTCAATCTAATGCTTCATGTCCACCAACATGTCTTCATTACACTCTTCCTTTGTTGATGCAACTTCTACCTCATCATCATCTATTGCAATTTCTCTATGTTCTTTATACTTTGTATCCATCTTTGTCTCTTCAAGATTTAAATCTCCTCTTGACCCCCTATCTATTATTTCCATCTTTATCAATAGGAGATTCTCTTCATTTTTTCCAAGCTCTTCATCAAATTTTGGTCCTTTAGCATGCAAATATCCTTCTTCATTATCACTTTCTATTGTAGCCTTGTTGTGTTCTTCAACCTCTACGACCATCTCATGCTTGTTCTTCTCTTTGTCTTCCAAAATACATGTTTTTTCTACTGCAATCTCACTATCTTCTTCATCCTTTATAGGAGTTACTCGCACTTCCTTTTCCTTTCTCTTTGGCTGCAACACTCATTTTTTGTACTCTTCTTCTCGCTATCATCAAAACATACTTTTGCAATATTCTCTCCCTCATGTTCACCTGCATACACAACTATGAAAAAACTTTTATCTTTCTTCTTTGACATTTCGTCAAACACTTTCTACACACTCTCAATATTCAACCTCTCAGGAATAGACTGCCTCACACTTGGCAATCTGTCTACACAAAAATCAAACACACACACACACAACACCACCACAAGTCTTGGTGCAAACTACCTCACATCGACACTTCTGTCTACACACTTAGGAACTCCCGCTATGATACCACTGATGCAAACAAAAACACATATTGATCCACAAACTCACAAAACACAAAGGTTAAACAAAGAAAATCAATTACATTCAAATCTGAAAATGATGTACAACCATGTTAAAAAAACTACAATATTTATTCCATAATATGATCAGAAAAATCATTTTTACAAATCTTGGCTCTCCATGGCCATTCTCTCTTAGTTTTCCCCAAACTCATTCTTCATCTCTTCTTCCTACAAGATTTGAAAATCTACTCTCAAAACTTCAATGATGTCCTTATCTCCACCTTACTTCCATGCAGCCTTCCAACTCTCCCTCTCTCCTTTTAATTTTTTTTTTTTTGAAATTTGAATTAAAATCAATTAAATGCTCACCACAAAGTGACATCCCACTCCCTCAATAAAATATACATTTTAATAATTCAAATCTTTGTTGGAATATTCTATGTTTGGTATTCAAACTTGCTCACATTTTTTTGAAGATGCCCTCCAAAATGGAGGTCTAAACATAGATTTTTTATTAGTAAGGTCAAAAATACTTGCCTCTTACAAATCCATACCCTTGGGTCTTCAAATTAGTGATGATATCCATGTTTTCAACTCTAAATTTGTCTTTGTACCAATTGAAAGAAATAATTATCATTTCTTTTTTTACTAGGAGCGATTACATGGAGAAAAGGTGAAATTATGTCAATAATTTAAAATCCTCCACCACTACCCATTTTGACTTTTTAATTTGCTTCAAAATATGAATATGAGATAAATAAAATCTATCAAACATTACCTTATCAGATTGCATAGATAATTTGGAAAAAAAAATCAAGCATGCGAGTTTGAAAACCAACTTTTGCATAACTCTTACCCAGAAGCTCATATTGTCATGAAACTTTGTTAAGATATGAATAATATCATTAAGATGATTCCCTCCAAAATATTTTTCTCCAACATTTAAAAATATTGAAAATTAATTATTTTCGTGGCCATTTAGGATTAAATTTTTGATATTAAATTCTCCCAATCCATGAGGAGTTTGATCATGAAACCTTCACCACACTGTGCATAATTCATCTAATAATATATATTCCAAAATATTTTATCCCAGCTCTTATATATTTCCAGAAATAATTATTTCCCTAAAACTGCCTATGGGAGCCTTAAAATTGAGACAGAGCAAAAACTCAAATTTTAAAAATTAAATCACATGAGAGGGTTTCCAATGCTAAGAGATGCCAAATGAACCACAAAGCACACCAAAATGAAAATCTAATAAAAAGCTCATTTTTGGTTGATGTTGACTAATAGTCTACTCAGATGCTCTTGCATCAAAGGTGTTGTCATTGATGTCAACAAAAACTCTACTTACTAGTGTTGTCATTGATGTCAACTATGTGTTAAGGAAGTTGTTGCATGATGAAGATGTTGAGGATATTGAGAAAAATGTGAAAAATAGAAAAAACAAGTTGTTGCAAGTTGTGCATGTGTAGTTCAGATATTGAGGAAGTGTTGTGAGTACATGAAGCTATCTCTTTGTTGATGTGTCTCAAGATGAGTTGGAGTGAAGTAATATTGAGGTCAAATGATGTCTTTGGTACTTGGTTTCCAAGTGCTTTTGAGAAAAATTTGATAAATAGTGTTGTGCAAGTGTTTAGAATGTGCTATGATATTATGCTCTATATTTCTTCTATGTTGATGCTATGGCTATGTGGATTTGGTATGTTGTTCAAGGTTGTTAGAGGTTGCTATATTCAAAATTTTTGTTTTTGGATCACTGTATAGTGTGAGATATTTTCATCGATGTATGAACTAGTTTTTAGTAATGTTTTTTGTTGCCTAGTAGAAAAGTATTTTCTCTGCCTTTCTCTATGTTTCTCTACATTTTGGCTTTAGGTTGTAAGGATTTGGAAAGTTTTTTATATTGTTTGTATCTTTCTATATTCAATGCTTTACTTGATCTGGTGCAATACAGTGTGTGTTTCATATGTCAATGTGTGAATAAGGTTTACCAGTTGTTCTAAGTTGAAGTATTTGTATGATGCAATTTTGGGTAAACCCACAAAAGTGGTCAATTCCAGTGAGGAAGGAAAAGTTGCAAAAAATGACCCCATGCAAAAAAAAATGGTTTATGGGGGTTTGAACGAACTTTTGGTTTGAGCGAACCCAAAGGGGGTTTTCTAGAACCTCGGTTTGAACAAACTCATTAAATGCAGGGTCCCACCATTCTTGGGAGAAAACAAAAAGAAAACCTTTGTGAAGAGGGGGTTTTCTCGAACCCCCCTTTCCCCACCTTCTCAACCTCTGGCACCAAAAAACTCCAGAATTTTTCCCTTTAAAGCTCAAGTTGAGCATGAAAAAGGAGGAGACTTCACAAACCCAACTAGACGATGGTAGTCCTCAGAATGAGCTATCCAACGAATATAATTTTAATATGTTTTGGTTTTATTATATATTTTTTTCTTAATTTTATTAAACATAGGTTTTTCACCGAAAATCAAGCTCTTTGTTCTGCACATGTGGAAAAATAGTAGATTATCAAAAAAATAAAAATAAAAAAATGTGTGCAGTAGATATTGAAGTCCTTGTTCCAACAAAAAAAAAGTTTCAACACATACAAAAAAAGTAACGTTGTATAAAGTCCGCCTATGTCTGAATTGTAATTGGTTTTACTTGGAAACTTGATTAAAGAAAAATATTCAATAAAACACTATGAAACCAATTGTAAGCACTAGATATTGTAGTTACAAATGTAAATTCGAAAAAAAAATAGAATTTTATCCTTCATGGAAAAAAAGTTATGTTGTATACGATGAGTGTCACTCCTTAAAAATGGTGTTTACTGAAAAAAAAAAAAAAGTTTTTGAAGGAGATGGAAAAAAAAGTGAAATTTGATTCCAAAAAAATTGAAAAAAATATATTTAGAATATACAAACAAAATTTCACAAATCACTAGTTTGCATCATCTTCAAATTCCTCACGGTTTAGTCACTATTGTAAACCAGTATTGTGGGATCACCCGTTTGAATGAAGTGTTTGATGGATCTCAAGTGGTTCAAGGTTTATTTTAGATCATGTTCAATTGAATTTTTTTGTTCGAAAGTTTTAGATTGATTTAAGGAAGCATGTACTTAATGTTTATGGTGTTTAGCATGGGTATTAGCTGACCTTACAGTGTTAACACTACATGTGAGGCTTGTAAAAGCATGTTTGAGATGTGTTGGGATCTATTTGGGTCCTAATTAAGGATTTACATGGGTTGTCTTCTTTCCTATCTATTGCGGGAATGTTTAGGTGCTGACCTATTTTGAATTTGTAAGTGTAACAGATAGTTGCCGACCTTGGAGAGGGTTTTTGAGATTGAAATTGATATAAATAAGTGTGGTGTTGTTGTGAGATGTAAGAGAGAAGCAAGATAGATGTGAGATCAATTATAGTGATGTAAGTTATGTAAATTTGAGCAAAGCATTGCGAATTTCAAGTGTTTGGATTCCTAAAGGTAGTGAGCTGAAGGTGTCCAAAATATTTCATGCAAGACTGCAAGATTGTTGGAGCATTGTGGTGGATTCCTTGTTGCATTGATAAAGTGTTCTTTGTGTAACATTTCTTTTCTATCTTCTTGTATTTCTTTCCATGGTAGTGAGCCTTGGATGTGAGCCATTTTGGACAGTGTGTCCTATTATAGCAGTGATCCCTTGTATCGGTTTTGTAATTACTTATATTGTGAGCTAATCATCACCATGGTTTTTCCCTCACTGGGTTTTCCACATAAATTTGGTGTTCTCTTGTGTATGGTGTTGTTATTTTAGTTTCTATTATCTACATTTCATGTTTAATCTTTTTAACAAAATAAGTGTTTGATGAATGTATGTGGATCTGATTACTATTGAGGGTTTTGATGTTTTAATTTTCTACAACTAATTCACCCCCCTCTCAGTTGTCTTCAACATTTGTTGCCAAAAATTTCAATTTGTTATGTGAAGTTGCATGTTGTAATCTTGATGATGATCCATTTTGAAAGCCTAGGAGATACTTTTGACAAGATCAAGTGATATTGATAAAGACCTTTTTCATTTGATGTGTCAATGTTTAACAATCAAGAATTATTTTGATAAAAACAATAATGAGCATAAATTTCCTTTTTTTTTTTGTTTGAAACCAAGTAACCAATTTTTTTTGAATCAAATAACCAAGGGAAACCAACTTTGTGGGTTCAATTCTTAAAATATGATCTAGCATGAATTATTTTTACCACATAAAATTCTTGATTATGAATTTTTTAAGACTAAGATGTCTATAATAAAGCAAGTTTTTTCCACAAAAGCTCAAAATTATGTGAAAACCAAAGTGCTAAAATATAGTTCACTAGGTTCACTTTGACATAATGAGAAAAGATATGGGAAATAATACTAGGAAGCACAATAAGATATTGTTTTGATAAAAAAAGATATTCTTAGATACATGCAGTAGTATAATGTCTTTCAAGTGCACTCAATTATGTTTGAAGGGTTTGAAGTTCTATCATGACCATGTTAATGTTTGTTTTGAGTGTTTGAATGATAAGAAATGTATTCGTTGACTTAATAGGCAAGGGGGATATTTCACAAGCTTTCTTCCATAAAGCTTACTAGGAAAAGTTTGATAACACAAATCAAGCACATTCCTAGCTAGTAGTAAAGGAATGTCTCCTCACAGTAGGCTTATCACCCAAAGGTTAATTTGTATCCAAGGAATGAGTGAATAGGGTATACCAAGGTCATGTAGCACCATGACACCCCTGACCTTGAAAGAGTGTGAATTCTAGCAAGACACCTTACGCCTCAACCTTGAAGTAGACATGGTAAGTAAATTCTCATGGAAATGCTATCATGATGCACTACTATGACTCAATGCAACAGTCAATTAGGCTTCTAGATACAATGGCTTGTAGTGACTCAGTGAACACCCATGTTATAATGTCAAATGTGAGACACTAAAACCTCTAATCAACCTATGTGTGGTCTATACACCCACATCAAAATTGACACAAGTGGTATACATCACAGGATAAGTACTACTAGCTTTCACTTTCACACATTTTATATAACTCACCTAAACACCTACTTGGAAGTTGCCTTGAGTTCTCCATTATAGGTTGTATCTCAAGGAAGGACCCTCTACGAAAAAAATGAATGTTATTTCTCTTCACCCAAGATTGCACAAAGTGCAAGGGGAGAGGATACATAGCAAGTCTTGGGTGAATCTAAAGAACAAATAGTGCAAATTAGGAGTGTTTCTCTTCACCCAAGATCACACAAAGTGCAAGGGGAGAGGATACACACTACTAGTCTACCAAGAAAAGAAAAGAAAGAAAACACTTTGTCATTTTAATTGCACTAAAGATAAATGTGATGAATTTTAGAGCACCAAAAATATGTGTTAGAATTGTTTTGTTAAATTTTAAAGCCCAAACCAAGGTGAGATTGTGTGGTTCATTTTTAAGTCCAAATTGAAAGTACAAGTTGTATTTCTCATTAATAAAATAAAATTGAAATGTGATTTAACTAAAGCATAAAATTAATGTTAGTACATAGATTTTTTATTTTTCTTATGTTAGGGAATATTTACTTTTCCTACACACATTATTAAGCTTTCTTAGGCTATATTAGAATGGTTAGGATGAGGACATGTGGCATAATCCATCGATCACATGTGTCACTCACACCAACGTTTGGGTAGTTAAGTCTCACACCCTCTTTTGGATTCTTATGCCACCTCTCATAACCATTTCTTGTCTTTATCTGAGTACACATAACCATGTAATCTGGCATTTACCAAGTAGGTAAAACTACTACCTATTATGGGCACTTGGGAGTTATTACTCCTCTTCAAATTATCTGCCATTATTTTATTATATAAACACCACTCATACCTCCTCTTGGCTGGTACTATGGAATACTAGTCCAGTGCTAAGGGAGTGCTGAGTTTATTCATCTCTATATCTTTTTTCTTGCTTTCCTTCAATCATTTTGATCTTGGGTGATTTCACAACCAAAATGTAACATGATATTAGAGTTATTTGTGAGCTATGGGTTAGCAATTTTTTTAATCCATTCTTGAAAGAAAAGTATGCTCTTCTCTTGCATCCTATGATGACCTAGAGAATAAAAAATGCTTGATAGAGATCTCATTTTTTGGAGGGGTTCCTTTCTATCGCATTTTATTGTAGGTGTTTTGGAGCTTTATAAAGACATTTTGAGCTCACCATTAAGTTCAAAACAATTAGAAAAGACAAATTAGGCTTTTATTTCATCCAAATTGGACATCAGATGCGAGATCTATGAAGGGTTGAAGACAGAGGGTTTTTAAGAGCTTCTAGAAGGTAGCCTTCAAATCGATGCATTTTTAGCCCAAACAAACCTCACCATCACACTCAGAAGGTTTCAAAACCTAAAGATTGACTACCAAATCATCAAAAATGGTGAAAGTCAAATTTGAGGCAAAAAAAAATTTAGCAGGCAGAGCCATATAGCCCTACCTACATACAGTACTATATGAAAAAATATTGTTTTAATTAAAATTTTCTATGATATCAAAAAAAAATTATTGTTTCAAAAATCAAATCGTGGTTTTTTTATTAATTATAAAAATATATAAAAATAAAAAATAAAAATAGCTTTTATTATATTTGTAAAGTTTAAAAAAATTTAAAGCAATAAAAAAGATATTAATTTTTTTTCAAAAGGGCCGATAGGCCTTATGACCTTGCCAATCTTCGTATTGGGGTGTACGTCAGCCATTAAGGCCTTAGGGGTCCCATAGCCTTAGGCCTGTGTGGAGGGGTTAAACCCCTTTCCCATTTGGCCCTTATGGCCTATAAAATATTTTTAATTATTAAAAATTTCAAACAAAAATTTCAAAAAATCAAACCTGCAAAAATCTATGCCATAGTCGTACCAGTACCCTGTACATGCCTTCCTCAGCCTTCATGCCAAGAAATTTAGTAGTCTTTCAAGCGGCCTCAACTAAATTTAGCTGATTATTTGGCAAAAAAATTCATTGAAGGTGGTTGACTAAATCTAGCAAAGCTTCATTTTTTAACTGGCAGTTTTTTATTTTGACAATTTAACTAAAATTGGTAGGTTTCCAAATTTAGGAATAGCTCAGCCAAAATTTGCGGTGATAATTTTTTTAAAATTGATGACCCCTCACCATTGAAATTTTCATTTTTGCATCTGAATTTTGAAGAGGAATATCTTAGTTATATGGAGGCATTTTTCATAGATTTTTTTTATTTAGGGTAAATTTTCATGCTTTTCGCATGGGTATGATCGGTTTTTTTCTCAAGTAATCCTGGTTTTTACATAAAATCAATTTTCTCATCAGATCTAAAGGACAACCCTCATTTTTGAACTTTAAAAAGATGTAACTTTCACATACAATCCTGGATTGAGGTGATTCTTTTTTTGAAAGTGAATATTTTTCTGAGCACTACACATTGGTGTTAGTGTGAAGTTATCATTTTGATATTTTATTGTACCTTCAGTATTTGAGTCCATTTTTGGACATTGTAAAAATTTGGAAAACAACTCTAGCATTGTAAACGCACTAATTTTTAAAGTGCCATATCACTTTTTGTTGGGGGGATTCTTGATCGAGTAAAAAAGGGGGTGTTTCTCTGTGTGTTTCTTCTTGCATTTTCTCACATTGACACAACAATATAAAATGGATAAAATAGCTCCTCTACTCACACCATATAATTACTTTGAGTGGAAAAATGAAATGGAACTTCACTTAAGAAAGTTAAAATTGTATAGAGTAACAATGGGTATTGATAAGGAACCTATAAAGGATGAAGAAAATCCTAAATGGTTCAACAAATGTGATGAATATTTTGACACCTTATGCATGGTTGTATCTCCTAATCTACACTTTCATATCATGTCTACAAAATCAACAAATGAAGTGTGGAATACTTTGAATACTCTCTTTGGTAAACATGATGATCTAAGAGCACATTCATTGGAGAACAAGCTCATAGGATTGATCCCCTTGCAAATTTAACACCATTTAAGATTTATTTACTAAGTTGAATTCAATAAGATTTCACTTGGAACAATGTGGAATTAAAAAGGATGACTCACAATTGATTTTTAGCATTCTTTCAAAACTTGGTCCAGATTATGCAGTTTTTGTTTCTACATTCCATGCAATGAAAAAAGCCTTAGGAAAAGGATTTTCTATGCCTTCTCTAGGTGAGTTTTCTTTTGATCTCACAAATGATCAAGATAAATTGATTCAAATGGGTATTATTAAATCTTCCAAGTCTCATTCCTTGGCTGCAAAATAAGGCACTAACAAGCAAAGCAAGAAACAAAAGAACTGAGGAGATAGAAAGAAAGATTTAGATCAATCTCCATCTACATTTAAAGTAGACTCTAAATTCTCTTCAAAAGAGGATTCATCTAAGAAGGATAAGCCCACTTGTGCATATTGCAAGAGGAGTGGACATGAAGAACATTCTTGGGTATGTGCAGGATCATGATGGGCCAAAAAGTGGTGATATGATGGGTATGTGTAGGGTATGTGGCTGACAACTTTTTTTACCCAAAATTGATGAAACGAAAAGGGTTTTTAAAGGAGATTCTCAGGTTTCCACCAATATAAATTATGTTTTACTTTGAATTTAATAAATAATTATTATTCATTTTCTATTTGAATTACAACCAGAGTCTTGATTGATAGGTTGATTGAAAACATCTATATCTTTCAAATGGTATCACATTTTTTGAATCCAAACATGCATCACATTCTATGCTTTGCATACTATAGGATTAAAAAAAATTAATTTCATGAAGTTTTGACCAAGTTAAGGTGGCATATAAGTTTTATATTTTTTAAAATTTGTAATAAAAATTCATAATTAATTATTTACTTGGAAAAAATACAAAAAAATATGCATCACATCGACATGAGTCCTCTACTTATATCTAAAATCTTATAAAAAAATATTATCATTTTATTTTGGTTAGGGTGGTCAGACAGACACCTACTTATTTTTTCCCTGAAATTTAATTACTACTGCATTGAAATTTAAAATTTTCACTAAATAGATTTTTAAAAAAAAAATAAACCTCGTAGTTTAGAAGCTACATTCAATTTTCCATAGATTCTATTCTTACATATTTTTGAAAAAATATAGATAGCTTATTCAATTTTTATATCAAGTTGCCTAACTCTGATTTTTATAAATTTTTCGCCACTTAAGGGCTTGTTTTTTCCATGATGATCCTGCACATACCCTCTTGTTATAAGAAGGACATGGATGAACTAAAACATCTTCTTGATAAGAATAAAATCAATTTTCCTTCTCGAATGGTTGATTCGGCTTCTTCTTCTAATTCCAAAAATTTAAAATAGTTAGAATATGATAAGGAAAAATGTCATACTACTAGAGTAGGTAAATCAAAAGGTAAATCTCTTTGTGCTTCTACAAGTCTTGGATTAGGGAGATGGCTCATAGATTCTATAGCTTCTCATCATAAGACTTCTACACAACCTATGTTCTCTTCTTTTGAGCCTAGTGGTATGCCACCTATATTGATGGGAAACAATACATACATGGATTTAATTGGGAAAGGTTTTGTTGATATTGGGGATGGCACTTTCAATGATGTTTCTGTGTACCCCATCTTTCAAACAATCTTCTTTCCATCTATTAGATCACACATGGTGGAATATGGAAGACTGTGGAATTCACACTTGATTCAATTATCATTAGAGACTTGGAGAGTAGAGAGATAATTGCTACTAGGATAGTTGATCATGCATCTTGGTTATACACCTTTTCAAACTTTACACCTGATTATGGTTTTGATCCTTTGGTTATTGATCACACTCCTAGTGTGAATTTTGATTTTGAGGATAACTTTGGTTACTTAAACTTGGGTATTCTCACATCAGATGTTGTTCTTGAGCCTTACATTCCTTCTCCATATACTATTACTTTTGAGGATACTAGTGGTGCTACATTCATGGCTACTTGTAATTTAGTGCAATAGGATCTACATCATCTTCCAGATATAGTTTCTTGGGGTGACTACTTAGCAGACATTGCAGGTTTATTTATAGAGTCTCATATTTCAGACTTGGGTTACACTATTCATGGCATTCATCTTCTCTTTGATGGATTTGGTTCTTCTTTAGTTGTTGTGGAGGAACCTTTGGATCCTCTTGTTCATTCTCTACATGATCATTCATCACAGTTTGACATGATTGTGGATGCTTTTGAGTAGCATTTGGAGGAGGAATCTTTTTCTTCAAAGTAGATAGTTAAGTCTTTGGATCTTGTTCTACATACATCTCTACTACGTTTTGGATTTTCATCTTCATCAGTGTGGCCTAGAATGTTTGATTTGATGGTGGCAACTTTCGACATCGACATGGAGACACATGAGCAGTTTTTAGAGACTTCATACATTTTGCACTTTCTTCCTTCATATTCCTTTCAGGAATGGGAAGATGTTCTTCATACACCTTTGGTTTTGTTTCTTCCTAAGGGGAGAAATGTTGTTTGAAAATTGTGTACCATCTTCTACATCCAATTTGGAGCATCAACCATTGGTATAGTTGACTACTTGAGGGAAGGATACATAGTATTTCTTATCCTTTCTATTTTGGAGGGGACTTCTTCCTTGCATGGGATTATTTCTTGTGTTGGGAAACTTTTTTTCTTCTCTCTTTTGGGGAGGAGTTTTGTTCCATTGGGTTTTCTCCTTTTTCTCTGGTTGTGAGATATTGGTTTGTACATGGGTATCTAACATGGCCTAGTATTTGGTACCCATCTTTGTGTCTTTTCGCCCACCTAAGCTATGCTTAAGGGGGGGTGTTAGTGTAGGTTTTTTATTTTCCTTATGTTAGAGAATATTTATTTTTCCTACACACATTATTAAGCTTTCTTAGGTTATATTAGAATGGTTAGGATGAGGACATGTGTTATAATCCATCAATTACATGTGTCACTCACACCTACCTTTGGGTATTTGAGTCTCACACCCTCTTTTAGATTCTTATTCCACCTCTCATAACCATTTTTTGTCTTTAATTGAGTGGGCATAACCATGTAATCTAACATTTACCAAGTAGGAAAAAACTCCCACCTATTATGGGCACTTAGGATTTATTAATCCTCTTGGAATTATCTACCATTATTTTGTTATATAAACAACACTCATCCCCCCCCTTGGCTAGTAATATGGAATGCTAGTCAAGTGCTAGGGGAGTGCTGAGTTTATTCATCTCTAGATCTCTTTTCTTGTTTTCCTTCAATTATTTTGATCATTGGGTGATTTCCCAACCAAAATCTAACAAGAAAAATCCATTCGTGAGAAGTATTGACAAAAATGTTTTTGCTTCAATCCATGCTTTTCATGCTCAATCTGATCCTACAAATTGTTAGTCTTTAAACCAACAAACACAAATAAAAACAATTAGGGTTAGAAATCATATTAGTGTTTAAAAACACTTTGGGAAATTTGACAAGATAAATTTATGAGAAGTATTGAAAAACACTTTTTTGGTTCAATCCATGATTTTCATGCTCAATCTGATCCTACAAATTGTTAGTCTTTAAACCAACAAACACAAATAAAAACAATTAGGGTTAGAAATAAAATCAAATTGCAAATTTGGATTAAACCTTGGATTTTACCTCATTAGTTTGCCTACAAGTGCACGACTCTATCAGACAAGTGCATTGGACTATTAGGGGAAAGTGTGTTGGGATTTGAAAATGTGTTGTTGTACCTCCAAACAAGTGCATTTGGATTTACAAGTGCGCTATTTTTCCTCTAAACAAGTGTGTTTGTATTTTCAAGTGCACAACTCTATCAAGATTCAAGTGTGTTGCTTTGTCAAAGTTGCAATAGAAAACCCAAAATTATCAGATGTGTTGCAATATCAAGTGCGGTGCTCTGTCATGTCTCATACTTTGGTGCCACTTGTATTTACTCTATGTGGAACTAATCTCTAGATTATTTTGTGTGGTAGAATAAATATTACACTATTTTGAAAGATGAAATAAGTAAATGATTATTTTATTTGGAAAAGATGAAATGTAATGAATATTATTTTATTTTGAAATGATGCAATATAGAAAATGTTATCTTGGAATAATGAATTATATTACTTTGATTTATTTTTGGACACTAATCTATTAATGGGTGCCTGAGTTTTCATGAGTTGCAAGTTGTCAAATACCAAGGGTGTAGTTAAGGTAGAGGAGGCTAGCTACCTGGTATGGTTAAGATGGAATGGTCTCTCTCGCACACAAAAACACTTAGTAAACATATAGTTGCATTTAGAATTTCACTTAGTTAATTATTTTATATTGTTTCTTACCTTATAGTTAGTTATTTAATTAATTGGTGGTAAAATTAAATGCACATAGAAAATAAAAGAAATAGTTTTTTATTTATTTTCATCATTGATTTCATTTGAAGATTAAATTATTATTATTTATTGTTTGTGGATAATTGTGATGCATGGTTACTGAATCATGCTTTCTATTAAAAATTAGTTTTATTGGATAGATTTGAAATAAATCATAGAAAAGAAAGCAAGATTTTTGAAAACAAAATAGTGAGATAGAAAACAATAGAAAAATAGAAGAAAATAAGTTAAATTTAGAAAATAAAATGCAAAAGCAAAGAAAAAAAGATAGAAAAAGAGAAAGAAACTAATAAAAGAGAATAATCTCTTATTCTCTCATCAATGGAAGATTCATTCAGAACACTAGATACATTTTTCTCAAATTTCAATTTGCAAACCGAAAACCAAAAATATGAACAGTAAAGTTAGGGAAATTTGTCAAAGTAGAAGAAGAACAGTGGATAAGAGAGGAGAAAAAGAAGTGAGCCAAACGAAATAGCGTTTTACTAGGTTTTTATTCATTTTCCATTGTATTTAATATCAGTTGTGTGAATAAAAGGATCTATCTTCATTTTTTTGGTGTGAATTAATAGATCTATCTCCGTTTGTTTTGTGTGAAAGATTAAATTCCATTGTTGATACCCAATTGATTATATCAATTATAAATATGCATTTGATGTTTAAAAATCATCTATTTATCTGTGTGAAAAATTAGGAATCATGGCTGCATATATTTATTTCTTTTGTAATAATATATATATGTATATATATATATATACTCATATATATATCATATATATATGTAAATCTATATTTTACACTATATGAATACAACAACGAGTATATATAATAATAATGTAAATGCTATATACACAGTGAAATCAAAATCAATTTAAATGCTTTTGAATCATTGCATGTCCGAATTCAAAACAAAGAGAAATTATTTAAATATAGTATAAAATTTATTGGTCATATTACAGCCTATGGCTGTATGGAGGTAGCAATGTGGAGAGCAATGACCTCTTCCATAGGGGTTGTCGGCTCTCCCATCTTCTATGATGAGATTCAAACCTTTTAATAAGTTTTTAACTTTCCTAAATATAGTCTTGAATGCAAAATTCGCTGCAAGTTAAGCTTGCGATTTCTTGCATGTTTTATTTAAATTGCGAATGTATATATATATATATATATATATACATGTGAAAGCTTCTATATATTTAGCAGAGTAAACTCTTGTTTTAAAATGATATCTTTTTGAATATATATGTATACATGTATATATATATATACATATATGAGAATGAGCAAGATTTATTTTCTGAAATGAATATATATTTATATCTTATTTAGAAAGTGCTCCTTTTTTATATATAAATATAAATCTGTAATTTTTGATAGATCCAATTAATTTGGGAATTGTCATAGAGAATAAATTATTAGAATTTTTGTGCACAAACAAAAGGATATATTTTTACATATATTTGCAATTTTCACTTAGAGTGTAGGTAATTTGATTGAATAGAGTTAATTGTTGGATGCAAAATTAAATATAAAAAACCTATTTATCTTATAATTATTTCATTTTCGCTAGATTAGTAATATAGATGGAAATGCAAAACTAATATAACAAACTTGGAGTAAAAATTGTGTTTCTGAAAAAACTCAATAATTAGAGAATGTTTGAAACTTAAACAATCTTATGAGATGCTTTATTTATTCTTTGTATGGAATTACTTTCGGGATAGGACGTTGAATGTGGTCTCCCAAAGATGGTAATTTACTTTTTCTAAATTACCATATTATTTATTATTGCTTGGCCAAGCTACTGTACTAGTGAAATAGATGGTTTTTGAAAAGCCTAGACTATATGTTATATATGTATCGGTTGCATCTTGTATGCAAGTATTATGTTATTCTAGTTTAGGAATGCATATAGGCATCAGACACACATCGAGAGATTCCCTCGTGCTTATACTATTCCAGGTTGCTAGGCTCCTCATGCAAGGTCGGTGCTTTCTTCGTGTTAGGAAGAAACTTGGGGAAGTTCAATACTTTGTGGTTGGGTGGAAAAAGTGCCTTAACCTCACTCTTGGCCTCGGCTTGTGGAAGACCTTTAGAGTCATGGCGGTTGAGGATAGATGTTCTTATGTTGTATGAATTCATTATGAATATACTTCTTTGCAATATTCTTGTATGGCTTGCTAGGCCAAACTGTAAATGTATATTTATCTTCTTGGATGTAGTTGTTGTATTGATGCAAAAATATACTTGTAACATTGAAACAAATGTAATGTAACACCCCTACTGGTGTATGATATTGTTCTTCATTATTGTAACTTGCTATAGAGCATTTATAGATATTTTATTTAATATGTGATTCACTTTCCTTATTTGTAGTAAGCATTGATTTTTGGAATACTATTTTTATTATATGCTTTTTTATGCTTTACATTTTGGTATCAAAGCATTCAGGTTCAACTCTTGGACCCTAGGGCTCATTGTGAGATTGTATATAGGATATGTTAATAATAATATGTTATTTCTTATACTAAAATGGAGGGAGCATCTAGAACATGAGGACGAGTCAACAAAACCAAACATAATAAGAGGCCTAGGTCATTAGGTGAAAAAGAATAACCTAAAGAACCCAAGGAAAAGGGGGTGAATGATGATAAAAGAGAGGAATCAGAGACATTGATAGAAGTGCTTAAGTGTATTCACCTCGGGAAGAAGAAAAAGAACAAGGAAGCAAAAGTGAACAAAAGGGCCAAAAGTAAACCCTCAACCCATCAGGATTCCTATTGGATGTGGTTGAAGTGCAACCATGCTGAATAAAGAGTGTTCACAATCAAACCAAATCTCCAAATTTGTAAACCTCGAGTCTGAGGAGGAGGAACCAAAAGAGTTTCCCTTATCTGAGAATGATATGTAAAATTTATGTTCTATAAAAAAAAGGACTTTTATATAGAATGAGGATGTAAGAATCCAAGAGTAAATAAAATGAGACCTTGGTTTTAGAAAACGTAAATATTTTGGGAAAAATTCAATGGTATTTGTGTTGATTGATATGAAGTACAATACAAGTAGTTGTTTGAAATAATCTTTCATTATGAATGCAATTTTATTTTTAGAGAACTTGTTTGTTTGAGCAAAGATGGCTATGACATGATGACAACCCATGAAGTGATGATGTAGGAATAGATAAATATTATGAGGAAAGAGATCTCTCTGAAGACATAAAGGGTGAATAAGTTTACTACAAAAGGGATAAGTTACTACAATATTTCTAGAGGAAAAATAAAAATGTTATGACAAGTTGAAAAGAACAATCACCTACAACTAATAATGGTTTAAAATTTACATGATCCTTTAAGGAAGAAGAAAATCCAAGATGGATGATTTAAGGGCAAGGATGTCTGCAATGATAATGGTATTAGACTATGAGTAGGCTGATTTTCAAGAAATTCCTTTTCTTTTTCATAATCGAGATGTGAGTATGAATCCATGAGATCTTTGGAGGATGCAAGTTAAGCTGCCTTAAGGGTCTTCGATATTAATCTAGGAGAAAATTCGCTCAGATAAGTTGCCATGATTAGCCTTATTGACAAGACAAGAGTTATTGATATTGTGGAACCTTATGAGTCCTATATGCTAGATTTATATTAATGATATTTATAATTATGCACATGTGAGAGTGATGCATTGTGCGAGTGATGCACCTAGAGACTATACTCATACTCTATACGAATGTTAACTTTATGTAATTATTGTGTGAGTGTTGCATTAATGTATTATCCATATGAGTGGTGTATCCCTATAAAGTGGGAATTGGTAATCGCTTTGTGCTGTGAGAGTGAGGTATTTGGATATCTTGGGTTGTGGATATTCACTAGTGTATGAATATGTGTGTCATTGCATGGTGATTGTGATTTCCTTAATGGGAATACAAATTTTGTTGTTTGGCATCTTCAATGATGTTGGTTTTGTTAAGTAAAAGGATCTCATGTTTTGTGTGATTGGAGTCTTAGATGACTCATTGTTTTCCATGATTGAATGTGTTCTATTACTTACCTTGGATTTTGGAATCTGGGTATAGTTTAGTATTGTATTCCCTCTCTTGTGACTAGAGTTAGTCACATAGTTCATGTGTTATGTAACTTTAGAAATTTGATATTGTATTTTATTGACTTTGATTAATTTACTAAATGTTGTCAGGGCTAGCATTGAATTTTATTTGTGTATATGGGAAAGTATAGCCATCAAATTTTCAATACTTATTTATCTTGTGACCTTTATGGTCATGTGCGAATTATTGTTGAAATTGTGTGCATTTTATGCCTTATTGTTGAAATTTACTTTTTATTTCCCTTTGTTTTGATTTACTTTCTTCACGGTGGCAATGCTTGAATGTTTTAAACTACTAGTCAAGTTTCATGTTATGTTCACTATCAGATCCATGATGGGCCTTTAATAGATTGTATGAGGGAGTAGAATATGGAGAATGTACTAGTTCTTTGTGTAAGTTGCAAGCACTATGATAGATTGAAATTCCTTGATTTGTTGTTAGATGCAAGTGATTATTGCATGAAATGTCAAGAAATTTTTTAAACTGTTGGTGTTGTTATGGATCAATTGATGTGAGTATTTTTTTGATTAGTGTGGTCATCATGTCTAGATAGTAAAAAGGATGTGAAATGGAATTTGAGAATATGCTTAAATGTTGACTCCTAATTACATATATGTCTATGAGATATGAGATAACTTGTTTTTCATATGATGAAATAGCAAATAATGGTAGAAAGAATACTAGTTGAGAAAGCAAAGAAGTCATGTAGCAAACTTCAGTTAAAGATGGATAAATAGAGAAATAAGGATAACAAATTCTAAAGGATAAACACAAGTAAAGGAATAAGTGATAGAAGACAAGGTAAAGACATATATGAAAGCAAAGGAAATAAGAATTCATGTGAATATAAGTCAAATGTGAGTTGTGAAAGGGTAAAGTGTATTGCTAATAATTGAAGAAAAGTGTTGCAGAATTGCAAAGTGATAAAGGAATTTATTGGATGGTAATAGTTGGTAATGGAAGTAAAATTAGAAGGATAGAGAAGGATGCTCATGTAGATTGGTTGAAGAAAGGATGGGAGGATACATGGAAAATATGAATAAAGGATATTATGACTCTAAATAAGATGAAGGTATAGACTATAATTAAAGTTCGAATTAAGGTAGTGGAACATAAATAAGAGATAGTGTAATAGATGAAGAAATAGATGTGGATAATGATAGAAATGAGAGAAGTACACATAAGGTACAAGTGTATATACATGGAAGGTTCAAAACTAGATTTATCAAAGGAAAAATGGATAGCGAGTGTCCTAGTCTTAGAGGATTTGTATGCACGATGGTTGTATTTGACCTAGTTGGTGCACCGTTGGAGATTTTTTTATAGATATGAGACTTCAACCTAGTGTTGGTTAGGAGGACTGATCTTTTGAGAATATGTTGTGTTTTTTCAAAAATTTGGTACTTGATTTATGCTTGTATGTGTCTATGATGGACTATTATTTATGCCTTGTCTAGTGGGCATCAAAAGTGTGACTAATTTCCTTATGCTTGAATGTTGTGATATCATTCTTTTATGCTCTGCAAAATGAGTCATATGTATTTTGGATTTAATTGGATGGTAGTTGTACCATGTGTTGTTATATGCATAAGTATAAGTCTGAAGGTACGTGTCCTTAAAACATAAAAAAGTCTTGAAAAAACATAAAAGTCTTACATAAAAGGTCACAAAATGGGACTGATCAATAATCATCTGCATTTCCAGCAAGATCAGAATCCTAATCATGCGTGTCTACATCTACTTGATTTTCTTCCTCATCCTCATTTGTGACATGCAATACATTTTCTCTCCCAATTTCTTCATTAGTAATCAAAATATCTTCTTCAAACAATACCTCATTGTCTTCATCCACTTCTTCAAATGTTTCTTGTAAATTAACATATTTCCCATCAAGCATTACATCAACAACTTCCATGAATTTTTGTCTCGAACGAGACTCTGTTTGAATGACATATGACCAACTTGGGCTTCTTGCATCATCAATTAGAAATGATTGGTTAATTTGAAGAGGGGAAACATATGGCTCATTTGTCTTTGATAAAAATTGTTATGTATTTACATGTACAAATCTATACTCATCAAATTGTACTACGGATGGTCAGATTCACTTACATTTTAATAATATAGGACTATTTTCACCAAAATCTACTTGAATAATTTCTTGGATGAATCCAACCTAAAATTTCTTCTCAATTTCAGGAAGAAATTTAGCACTAACAACACAATCACAATTTGTCTTTCCTTTGTCTTTTTCTTCCACTCTTAAATGACTACCATAGGCCCACATTCCACTAAAATGCATAGCCCATAAATGTGGAGGTTGTGAAAGCTTTCTTTCCTATGTTGTTATATCTTGACCTTCTTCTTTTGCATCACTGATTGCATTACCAATCCATTCTTCAAATTTTAGAAAAGAATCACCTCCAATCAAATCATGACATCTACACCTTTGAGGTCGATGTTGCATCCAAGTTTGGTTCTCTTCTTGATATTTTATACATAAAATAATGATGTACAAATAGTAAGATTAATAATATAAATGTGTAAATGCAATTGAGTAAATAAATTATTGTGATTTTTTTTACCCATGCAACTTATCGAACGGAGATGTGTTTTGAGGAATAAAGGCATATATTGCACTTCTTTCTTGATATGATAGCTTGAAGCAATGTCCATTGCATTCTAATACTTCACCTACAACTTTCTCATCCTCATCATCAACCCATCCACATTGATTGATATTTTTAAAATCCTTCATATATTCTGTGCAAAATCCCATGGCCTCTTGCATTGAATATCCCTCATACATGTTGCCTTCTAGTTTTTCCCTAGTACAGACAATTTTTTCCAAAACCTTCATATATCATTTTTTAGGATACATCCATCTCATTCTTATTGGGCCACAATGCTCTACTTCATTTTCTAAATGTATCAAAAGATGCATAGAAATGTTAAAGATTTCTAGTGGAAATTCTCGTTCCAATAGACAAAGGACTTCAACAACCTCCTCCCTCAAACTATCAAAGTTCGAAGGATCTAATACATGTAAACTCATTCTCTTTAATATTAGGCCTAACCATATAATTGTCAATCTTGGTCTCTTTTCCAAACTTGATATATTTACCACAATAGGTAAAATATTCTCGATTATGACATGATAGTCATGGGTCTTGAGGCCTCTTAAGCTACTAATGTTAGTTTGGCTTCTCATGCTGCTACTTACATATCCAGTGGGAAAGCGAGTCTGACACATCAATTGTAAGAATTGTGCACGTTGTTCCTTTGTCCAGACATAAGGAGCACTAGGTTTTTAATATTTTTCATTATCATATTTTTCAACCCAAAGATTTTGACAAATCTCTATTTCTCAAAAGTCTTCATGTAATGAAATAGTATCAAAAGCACCAAAAAGAGTTTCTATAATAGCATAAGCTATATTTTTCTCAGTATGCATAAAGTCAATAATATGCCTAATGGTTATATCCTTAAAGTATGGCAACTTATACAATATGCACAACTTTTTTACACCACTTTCATTACATGGATCATATCTACTACCAACAATCCCATCATTTCAATAAATGACATTCTTTTTTGTCCATTCTCAACAATGTAATCACCTATTATTAGCAATGGCGCTTCACAATTCTCTTCTTAACAATTGAAACGTGTTTTTTGTCGATGATATGGATGATCCATTTTAAGGTAAGCATGATGTCCAAAATAAATACACTTACGCAAACTTCTTGAGTTCCTTAAAAAATCCTTAAAGTTGCAAGCACGACATCCATGGTATCCATGAACAAAGAGACTAGACAATGTGCCATATGCAGGAAGATCATGAATTATAAATAATAAGGAAGCTCTTAAAGTGAATTTGATTGAATGACCATCCCTTAAAGATTGAATTGCTTCAATTCCTTTCCACAATTCCATTATCTCATCATATAATGGCTCTAGATAAGCACTTATTGTATCAAAAGTCACACTTTTCTTTCCTAGTATAATCAATGACAACATTAAGAAAAATGGTTTAGTTGCTAACCATGGAGGAAAGTTATAATTTATTAGAACACTGGCCAAGTTGACCATTTAGTACTTTGATCTGAGAATGGTTTCACCCCATCTAGAGACAAACCCAACCTTATATTATGAGGATCTTGAGAAAAATTGAGCCATCTATTATATTCCATCCACATCTTAGAATTAGGCACATGTTGTTTTCCATCAGTGCTCTTATTTTGGGCATGCCATTGCATAAGTTGAACAATGTCTCTACACCTATACATTCATAGTAATCATGGGATTATCGGAAAGTGGCAAAGAACCTTTCTAGGAACCACAACTGATTTCAACCCTTGTAAATACCTCGGTTCATGATATTTTAGACATTCACTCTCATTTGCAAGGTTTTTGTGAAATAATACACAACCATTCACACATGTGTGGATGTTTTCATACCCCAAGTTGAGCTTACTGATTTGTTTTTTACATTGACTTCATTTTGTTGGCAATGTGGAGTCAACTAGTAACAATGAACTTAATAATGCCAATAACTAATCTACACTCTCATTTGTCCAACCATGCACCACTTGCAAGTTAAGAATTTGAAGGATTCTTGGAAAATGAATAAACTTTCAATTAGCATGCATAGGCTTTAAAGCATCATCCATTGACTTGGTTGAATCATCGTTTAGACCCTCCTTCAACATTCTATCAACTTCAAACCCTTCATCAAACATTTATGCCTCTTCATCTATGTTTGGTGCCACTTCATCTATATTTGTTGCCTCTTCATCTCTCATAGTTTTACATTCTATAATATCTTCATAATAATTGTAAGCCCAAGGGCTTATACCACTATGCCCATATCTTATCATATGTCAATAAATCATATTTCATTTTTTCACCTTTCCACCAAGACAATTTTTACATGGACATGGATATTTGTCAATGTCCCTCTCATCAGCTACTCTATCATCATATGCATGATATTGATCCATAGTCAACCTTTGATGCTCATCCATCTATAATATTGTGCATTCCCATATTAATTTATTTTCTGATTTAAAGAAAAAAACATAAATCTGAAAATAGAGATGCCAAAACATTGTTGAAAGTAGTCACTTTTAGTATAGACCATAATAGAAAGAAGAGGCTTTATCGCCCATGCAAGTGCTTCAATACCTATCCATGAGAATAACAAACGTCAACAACAATCCAATTTCATTCACATGCCAACAATTATACATTTTACAAGTTGTCTGACTTATAAATATAGACAAGTTATGTAAACCACTAGATAAATAGCATTTAAAGTTTTGTCGTCTCTGACTTATAATATTTTTTTCAGTTCAACTAATATAGTTGGCTTTTTTAGTTTTTTTTCATTGTTGTTACTCATGTAACTTGTACTTTCATATCCCTTTGAGCTTCTTTCTGTATTTCTTTCTTTTGCATTGGTTGTGTTATGAAAGTAAAACTTGAAAGTGCCCCTACTGATAAGATTTGAGTCTTTAGTTGTTTACTTATTTTTGTGATATTTGACTTTTGATTCTTAATATATAATTTTAGACGTTTATCTAGATTGATGTGGATCTTGCAAATTCCAGATACTTAAATCCAAAACATGATTGAGCCTTGAAAGTGGATTGATCCATAGATAACATTACGACGGGTGCTAGAATGTAATGTTCATTATGGGTCATGAATGAGTGGAGGTGATACAAAATATTTAAATATACCAATAACAATCATATGGTGTTAATCAGTTAATGTAAATATGACATAAGGATTTATTATATATAAGTGAGTTGAAGGACAAGATTATTTTGTCTAATTGTCAAAGAGGACAAACTTAACATAGCCATACACTCATAATTGATTTTGGATCACAAGTGTTTGTGTTCAAAATCATCTCTTAGAAGTACATGATATATATCTTCTACAAGTATTTCAGCACGCTGCAAGTATTTCTTGACAAGCTTATCTCTAGATTCACCTAACTTAGAATTACATGAAAGATGCTATTATGTTTTTTCCTTGGTGAGTTAGTTGTGTTTCTTTTTGTTCATAAGGAACATCTTTGTAATTAATGTAGGTTTGTCTCTTTTGATGTGCATCCATTTCTGTCCTGTAGTCAAATGGATTACAGAGAGGCTATGTTTGGTGGAGGCTTATCAGGAAATATTTTGGAGTAATTCTTTAATTGGAAAATATATCCTTATTTTCTATAATTTTATTCTATTTGGTAGAATGGCTCTGGGGATAAGGATTTTAAATGTTTACACAACTCTATGAAGAAGTCATTCTTTCTTTATAAGAGTGTCTCCAAAATTTACTTCCAAATTACCATGAGAAATCCCCTGAAAACTGTGGTTATAGGAGGGTGTGGGAGGTGTGCTCAGTGAATGCAATGTATATGTTGTCCAAAAAACAACTGAGTTGGTTCCTGCAGAAGTACTTTGGACAATTCGACTGACTAGATATGCATGCATTATCAATTTCAAGTGTAGTTGAGCCTATTCAATCATGGAAAATATTAGGAGATTCATTTGTCTCTCTAACAAAGATTTTTTTCAACCATTGCAAATTAATTGCAACTAGCTTGAAAAGGTATCTTCATTATTGAAGAACTAGCATTTTTCTTGTCATAATTCTTTGGAAGAACTGTAGTAACATGGGGATACTATAAAGAATATTATAAATTAAAGGATTAACATTGAACTGGTCAAGCTAGGTAATGAACACCATATATACGTGGTATTTGTCTTCTTGGAGACGACGAGCTTTATTTAGTTATCCATTACTAATTCTTATTCTCTCTTATTTTTTTGTATGATCTATGCATGTTATTTTTCATTGTGCTAGTTGTTAGAACTGAAAAATTTCACATTTTTCACTAGCCTCCACCCACCAATCCTCCACATTCCACAAAAAATCATCACATTTTAATTTTATGATCAACACAAATTGTTGAAATTTGTGTGACAAGATCCATTTTGTAGCCCACATTGCCAAATTGTCACACCCATAAATAAGTTTGAGACTCCATAATTTTTCCTAAGTAAAAATTAGCACTATCGGCCTAACAATGCATCATCGGTGGAACCCCCATCATAGCCTCACCAATGGCCCAATGAAAATAGTTCATAACCTAGTATCATTGTAACAACACCCTATCGGGCTAACTCCTAAGGCGTTCCCCTCGATATATCGATAGAGTCAACAAAAGTAAGCACATCGTTGTAACACATGAACATCGGTGGAACGAATCTCTACATTCCCTTGATGGCCCGATATGATCATAAATTATCAAGAATTAAGTTATATATCGGGGAAATTAATGTGTATCAGGGTAATATATTTTGGTGTCCCGCCGATAGATTGAAGGAAAAAATTTCATCGGTGGAGAGGGTGGTTATTAGTGGAATAAGGATTGTAGTCTTGCTGATACAGCGATGATGATTGATTGATAATTGATATGACATCTCAAGGCATCGTCGAGATATTTAAAAATAAATGCTTCCCCTCGATGACAAGACTGAAATAGGTGGTGTATTTATGAGACAAAGTTAAAGTGAATTATATCACAAGTTGATCGTATAATTGTTGCACAGTCTAGAATATTTTGCTAAGGATAGAAGTAGAATGGAAAATTTTGGAGTTCTCACGTAGCAGAAACCAGTGGAGGTGAGACCCAAGTAAGTACACCAGCCTCAGCTGAGAAGTTGTATTTTTCAAAATATTAAGAATTCAAACAATGGAGGAAAATGCAGAAAAACCCAAAGCTAAGAAACAAAAAATTAAGAAGAGACTCCTAAATCAAGACCTGATAGATCAATGCCCTGGGTCGGGGCCAAGACCCAAGAGGGGTGCTTAAATGAATCCTTCAATGGATAGATTATTAGATAAACATAAAGGCTTGGGGGATATTTGGACACCATGATGCAGGTATGAGCTTTTCATGTATCATTACAGGAAAAAATTTAGGTTTCAGCTAGTCTGCAACCCATGGAGGTTGAACTTGGGAAGATCCATGGTGCCCAATGTGTTTGTAAATGTAGAATTAATTAAAGCTCTGGATAGCATATATAACCCCAAGAGGAGAACTATCCAAGCACATAATGGGGCTGACATGATTATTATTTTTGAGGATTTAATTTCTAATAT
>VDFB02125338.1:0-18028 GCA_007258455.2 Sequoia sempervirens | reverse complement strand
TCATAGCTTCCATCCAATGCTCATATTTATAGGATTCACTTATAATATTCAGTTCAATCTTAGAAACTAAACATAGATTTACCTCACCAACAACAACTTTGCTTCTTGTCAATACTCCTTTTGTCTTGTCTTTAATGATCTAACTTTCTGAATGATTCTTTTGCACATATCTAGGTTTCTTAGGGGACACCACTAGATATTATTCTTTTTCTTCATTTTTCTTCTCTTGCTCATCCTTTTTCTTGTTCCACAATTTCTTCAATCCTTATGCAATCAAGTTCATCAGATAAATATCCATCAACATCAATTGGATTTTTCATTGCTTCATCGACCTAGACATTTTTGCTTTCTAAAATATTCCTCAGTCTTTTATTGAAACATATGTAAGCTTTAATTTTAGTAGAATATACAATAAAAATACCTTCATCACTTCTAGCATCATACTTTCCTAAAGTTTCTTGATCCTTTTTTATATAATATTTGCTTCCAAATACCTCGAAATACTTAACAGAGGGAATTCCTCCACACCATAGCTCATAGGGGGTATTTGTATTGTTTTCTCTTGCTTGAACTCAATTGAATACATAATCAATAGTGTGAATAGCTTATCTCTAGTAAAATTACTATAGACCAACCTCAGTAATCATTGATCTAGTGGCCTCTTGAACTGTTTTGTTCTTTCAACAACTCCATTCTACTGAGGTGTTCTCAAAGTCGATAACTGTCTTTTTATTCCATGCACTTCATAAAACATATTAAACTCATGGGAGGTGAATTTTCCACCTCTATTAGACCTTAAGCATTTTATCCTCAAATTTACTTCATTCTCAACCACAGATTTGATTTTCTTGAATCTATCTAATATTAATGCACCATACTTCTCTCTAAGAAATGTAACACATGTATATCTAGAATAACCATCAATTAAAAGCATAAATTACCTTTCACCTTGTAGGCTTCTCACTTTTGTAGGACAACAAAGATCTGTATGAATTAAATCTAGTAGTCCAATAGTAAATTGTTCCTTTGATCTGTAATGTATTCTTGCTTGCTTTCCAAACTGAAAATTCTTGCAAATAGCATTAATAGGCTTTGTAATCCTTGGTAAATCTCTCATGACTAGAACTGCACTAATCCTTTCCAAGTTATAAAAATTCATATGACACATTCTCTGATTCCAAAACCAATTGTCATTAATCTTCCATAAAACATTGTCCATCAACAACCTTAAGTTGATAGATATTTCCCTTAGATTTCTTTCCTACAACAATCACTGTTTTAGATCATTTCCTAATTTCACATCTCTCATCCTTAAATACAAGACTATATCCTTTAATGAAAATCTTTGCAACACTCAAAATATTATACGTTAAACCCTTAACATAGAATACATCATTAGTATTATGATTACCATCAAAGCTTATAGAACTTATCCCACAAATCTTAGCACCAGTATCATCTCCAAACATAAATAAGCCTCCATCATACTTTTCAATTTTAACAAAATTACTCTTATCACCGGTCATGTAATGTGAACAACCACTGTCAACAACCCAATAGCTCTTTTCCTATTTAGTATGTAGGGAAGAGATTATAGTACCTTAATTTTTCTCCTTCTCTAGAGGGAATTCCTTCACCTATTTTTTCAGAGTTAGAAAAAGTAGATTCATCTTTTATAGCCAAGAACAAGCATTCATTATCATCAAGATCTCCATAATCAAATTCCTCATCAGATATACTAGAATCCTCATTCACACAATATACTCTGTTAATATTCTTACCTTTCTTTTCTTTCTCATATCTTTTTTCATTCCTCTTAGCTCTTTCTAGACACCTCGAAGCATAATGACCTATTCCTCCATAATCAAACCATTTAAAATTTAACTTACCTTCATACTTGTTAGAGCCTTTCTTCATCCTTTGCACAAAGTTAGCTTCTACTTCATTAGGATTTTCTTCTTCTAGATCTTCAACTTTTGTAGCCTTAAAAGCATTCTCTGATTTGGATCCATTTCTCAAATTTGACTTTCTCATCTCATAAGATGTAAGAGTTCCCAACAACTGATATTTAGTGTAATTATTGTAATCTATATGTTCTTCAATAACACATACCTTTTCATTGTAAGCATCAACGAGAGTTCTAAGGATCTTGTTTACAATACTACATTCATCTATTGTAGCACCAAGTCCTCACATTCCAACTGCTACCTCATCCAATCTTTGTACACGGGCTTTAACATTCTTATCTTCATACATATGTAAGAGCTCAAACTGCATCTCCAACTTTTGCAACTTTTCCTCTTTTTCCCTTTCGTCAACTTCATGTTCCTTTTCTAAAGAATCCTAGATTTTCTTAGCAGTCTTTAGATTTTGAACTTTAATCAACTTGGAATGAATAAAATTATTCTTCAAAATGTACTTTTCCTTATTGTTCACTTCATGTTCCTTGATCTCATCAGTCATACTTAGACCATTAGCAGGAGGAGTGTAAGGATTTCTATAAACTTTCTCCACATCATATCCACAATACACCAGATATTCTTCCATCAAATTTTCTAGATATCATAATTAGTTCCATCAAACCTTGGATAATCATGAGTAATTTTTCCAACCATCCTGGACCTTCCTTGAGTGGTTAATCTCTTTTCCAAGGAACCAAGCTCCAAAACCAATTGTTGAACCAAACAACTAAGAGGGAGATTGAATCAGTTGTAGAAAATTTAAACCTTTTTAAAACATTCACCGTAGCTTAGATCAATCACAAATCCTTAACTTTGCTAAAATAATTAAACATTATGAGCAAGTACAAAAACTAAAAACCAACACACAAACACAGTAACACCAAATATACATGGAAAATCCAATTAGGGAAAACCACAGTGAGGATTAACTCACACTACAGAGAATATCAAAATTGATTACAAAGGCTCATTTCCAAATAAAAAGGTTCACTACCAAAAAAAGGACTCACTGTCCAAATCAAGACTCACTATCCAATAGGGTTAACCACCTGGAGGGCTCACAACCACAAAAATACAAAGAAGATAAAAGAGATATGTTATAGAGAGAAGATGATCTCAATGGAATAGATATTTCAACCATAATTTACTCAAATATTTGAAGACATGCATGAATGATAGAGTACACCTTCAACTAACTGCATCTAGAAATTTATCATTTAGACTTCGCACTAATATACCACACTCACATCGCACACACCCATTGATTCACATCTATTTCACATCTATCTACTCTGTTTCTTTGCACTTATCTCTTTGTATAGCTTTCATCAATAACTAATCTTGTATTTATACCATCTTCAACTTTGAAACATATTCAAAGTCAACCATCCATCATTAAATTCAAATTAGGTTGGTACCAAAACATCCTAGGGTGGAATTAGAATGAGGGCGACCCAAAAACATGCTTGATGAGGACCTAAATAGGTCCCAACACGCATCAACAACTTTGAAAGTGGTGTTCAACTCAAGGACGACCAAACCAATGTAAAACACAAAAAAATTAAGCACACACAATCCTTAGCACAATGAAATCCTTCCAGAAACCAAAATTATCTTCAAAATGATCATAAAAACTTAACTCTAGAAATGCAAGTCATAATACATAGCCAAAAGGAAATTTGGACCAACAACATTTCTCTCAGACCTTAGCTAGATACATAGAAAACCACAGTTCACAACTAGTGAACATAACTCACACTATATAATGAATCAAAATCCAAAAATTTGGATATAGTAGCTTCCAAAAACCATGATCAACATATCTAAACCATAAAAAGGTAGGAACAAATTATGGATCAAAACCTAGAGCAACCAATGAACACCTACAACCTTTCTTCGTTAAAATTTTCTCAATATCCTCGATATACACAGCCAATAACCTACATTAATGACAATAGAAACTAATTGATAACCAATTGACCAGATGAGATCAATGACAACACCTTCATTCTTGCAACACATAAGAGGTTGTTCAACCACTTTCTCTTTAGCTTTGTAAACTTGTTTTATCTTAGGATACATGATGGTATTGTTTTCGTTATTGCTTGGTTTTTTGTAGGGTATAGGAAAAGTATCTATCTTAGCTTGTTCTTGGTTACATGGAATGTATTTAGGTTCAATCATAGTTTCTTCATGCACAAGTAAGAATTCTTCATTGATCACATTCTCTCCATAGACATGATCAATTAATATCCCATTAGTGGGCTTGTCATTGATTCGACTGGCTAGGTAAAGAGGACCATCAGGTGCCTTTTTAAAAATATCTTTAGATGAGAAAGCAATGTCAAGATCATTTTTAGTTCATCCCTTACGAGGTTTAATTTTTATTATTCCAACCATATCATCCATAGGACCTTGTTCATCATCATCTATAGGATCTTGTTTAATAGTATCAATGTTGTCATCATCTGTGTCAAAATTTATTGCATCATTCTTCTTAGTTTCACTAGCTTTGACAAATGAAATGCTATGAAATCTTTGGTATAGGGTTGTTAAATATTTTCAAGTTTTGGTTGGTAGGGGGCATTAGACTTATTTACTTGATCATTAACACCTCCAATGTGAAGTTGACTGGAATCAATGAGGTCTTGCACAAGATGTTTAAGATGCCTACAATACTTTGTGTCATGTCCATTTTGTTGATGATAATGGTAGAAGAATTTTATCTAAAGTTTGAAGGTAAAGGATTATTAGGATCAATATTTTTAATGGGAGGAAAAGTTATCATTTTTTGTTCTAAGAGTTGTGACATTGTATTGTGTAAGGTATCAGGTAGGGGAGTAAATTGTCTAGTTGGATCACCAAATGTGAAAGCAAGTCATCTTCCTTATAGCAACCACTTGGGTATCAACATGTTGAGTTGGTTGAGTGGGGTTAAGTTGAAGGAATCCTTTATTTTATTTTTTAAAAGGTTGATAATTTTTTTGGTTTGCGGATTCGAACTTCTCAGGATGGCTAGAAGTGGGTTTTGTTTCATGACTACTAACCAAATTTTGATAATCACGCAGGGTAGTACACAAGTGTACGAAGGAAGGAAACTTCATCATGGTAAGCTTATCTTGTATCTTAGTTTCCAAGTTATCAATGAACATCCATTGAAGGTGAGGATTGAGAATCTTTACGTCGATTTGGGAATAAAGTGATTGATATCGTGAAATGAAGTCAATAACTTTTTCATCATCTTTTTGTTTACATCTCATCAAATTGGCTAATGTCATCTTAGGAGTCATATGCACTTGGAAATGGTTTATAAATGCCTCAAAAATTTCATTGAATGAATGAATTGAGTTGTTCGGTAATGAGGAAAACTATTCTAAGGTGGTATCCTTCAAGGACCTAGGGAAAAACTTAGCCAAGAGCTTATCCTCAAGGAAAAAATCACTACATAATTTGGTATAAGCAGAAACATGGCTACAAGGATCTCCTTTCCCCCCATATTTCTCAAATATAGGGACCTCTAGACCTTGTGGTATTGGAATTCTCAATATCTCCAAGGATAAGGGATTGCTTTTGACATAGTATGTAGGTTGGCCATTTTGGTTTTGGTTTATGGTGGAAATTTTCTTTTGAAGGGTGACACATTTTTCAAAATTTTATTTATGATGGTGTCATTGGTTGTGTTTTGAGATGGAGGGGAATATGGTGGAGGTTTCTATGTGTTTGAGGGAGTAGTGAATGGAATGGTTATGGGAGGTAAAGTGGTAAGGGATATAACATGCGATGCCACAAAGGTACTAGGAATGCTAGCAAAAATAGCCAAGGTAGGAATGACATTACTAGTAGGTTGCATTGTTGTTGTAGCTTGAGGGTTGGTATAGGTAGGAATAGAGGCAATGGTTGTGAGAGGAATTTGGGTTCTTTCTTGACTTTGAACATTTTTCAAAGGTTGAACACAACCAATTGTTGACGTAAGATGTTTTTCAAAAATTTGAGCTAGGTTATGTACAAGTTTAACTCCTTCACTTTCAATCATGTGATGTATGTTATCTATGGTAGGAATAGTAGTGGTTGAAGTTTTTTAAGTACTTTGTTGATTTTGTAGGTTTTCTAAGTATTCATGGATATGGATTATGTTTTATTGTGGAATACTAGCCACCATTGTTTCAACACTTGTCACATTAGTTGAAGGAAAAGAGTTGTTAAGGGTATGGTCCATACCTAGTGAACTAGTGCCAACACTAGTAGTGAAAGAGAAAGATAATCCAAGATCCACCATGATTGTTCTATCATGGGATTACATGAGTCTCAAACTATCTTACTATAGTATTAGGAATAGGACACCAAGTTGTAAAGTTCATGTAAGGAACAATCAAGGAAATGCAAGATGCAATGAACACAAGATAAATGATATTCTATAATTATGATTCAAATGAAATTAAGCTAGATTCAATGAAATGAATGTAATAACTAGAACATAAATCTAACAACAACAATTAGAAACACAAAAATAGAGTTTTTAATGCCAAAAAATGCAGTTTTAGATCTGACATGGGACTAAATCGCCCAGAGGGGCATATGAGTCCTAGTGAGGGTTTTTCAGGTGTTCAAAGGCTAATAAATAGTCAACATAGAAGACCCAAAAATTAGGAAAAACCACCTGTACTGGGACTAAATTTCCCAAAGGGGTGTATGAGTCCTAGATTAGGATTTTTGCACAAATTTCAAAAAATTCTAAATTAATATTAAGTTTTCTGGTTTGAATGGTGTCTAGACTAAGTGCAATTATAGATTTCAAATGAAATTCAATGATGCAAGAGGCAAAAAAGCAACCTATATGCACTTTCACTAATGCAATATTTAGAAACCCCAGATGCAAATTAACTAATGCAAGACCTAATGCAAAGTTAATGCAAGCTAGATCTAGGACTATGATGGAATCCAAATCATAAATAAGGTGTTCTAAAGGGTATGTTCACCAAAATGAAACCTAAAAAATAGTGGCTCTATGTTTAGGGAGATAGTACAACCAATTTCCTACAAGTTTCACTCAAGGAAACCTTAGAGATCTCAATCAAGGGATAGAATGAGGGGAAGAGATTTGCAATAAGGTATCCTAGGGAATGATTAAATATTAAAATGGGGTTCACCACCAAGCAATGGCTAGAAAGACAAGAAATGAAATGATATGAAAACCCAACTATGTAATCCAAGATATAAAACTAAAAATTAGAAGAATGAGCTGAGATAGGACAAAGGTACACCTAGAAACTGAAGAGTCTTGAATTAGGGTCTAAAATCTTGAAAAAATACTAAATTTTAATGCACACTAGGACTCATATGCCAGTAGGGGCGATTTAGTCCCAGATTAGGGTTATTGATAGAAACTAGAATCTGGAACTAGTAATTCAGGATCTATTGGAAATGTATGAAATTAGGTATACTAGGACTCATATGCCACAAGTGGAAATTTAGTCTCAGTATTAGGGTTCATCTAAAACTCTGGTATCCTCTAGTGCTTTCCTTTAGCTTTTCTCCTACCAAATCTCTAAGTTTGGAACACTGAATTGCAACCCATAGGTGACTTTCCATTATCTTCCAATGTAGATGACAACTTTGAAAACTTGACAACTTTCTTCAAACTTGTTCTTTAATGGATCCTCAACCCAGATCTGAAAATAACACATCAAAGAGAGGGAAAAATGTTTATTTGTTAGTGGATAGGGGTTTTCCTTGGTCAAACCCCATTTTGGTAATCAAACCTTGAAATGAATTGAAATAGAATGAAGAAGTGATGAGTGAACAAATATGCAATGTTGCAACTCACAAAACCCTTGAACAAAAGGCTGCAATATTATATGCCATGGATAGCATGAATGTGGATCTTGACGCTTTCTTGAATGATATGGATCTTGACTTGAATCCTTTCTTGAATCATAAAAACCTACATCACAAATGTTAGCTCAAAAACAAACATGATGTATGATGACTTTGACATGATGCTTGATACTTGAATAATGTTCCAAAATGCTTGATAATCACTCTTGAATGCTCTTGAATTCTAGAATGATTGATCTCAAAAAGTGTTAGATGACTTATGAACTTGCTAGATTTCTTGTTAGGATAAGTTATGTGAAATAACCTTGTATTTATACTTGTTTATACCAAATTTCCTAAAATTACAATACTACAAGCCGACATCAGATTTAGGAGA
This sequence comes from Sequoia sempervirens, assembly GCA_007258455.2. Classification (NCBI taxonomy): domain Eukaryota; kingdom Viridiplantae; phylum Streptophyta; class Pinopsida; order Cupressales; family Cupressaceae; genus Sequoia; species Sequoia sempervirens. Next base: position 9,856 of record VDFB02125338.1, on the reverse strand, counting down.
ATAAAATCCTACCAATAATTTGAATTCAAATTAGTTCCAAGCTAAGTGGGACTCATACACAAGTTGGGGCGTATGAGTCCCAATAGGCTAATCTCAGGACACAAATTTTAAGAAATGTTTAATTTTATGTTAAATTCAGGTTTAGGCCCTAAAACTTAGGTGGGACCCATACAACCAAGGTGGTGTACGAGTCCTAGATCACTAAATATGGTCCATACAAATTAAAATCAATAAATTTTGAAAGGATATATGATATGTGTTGGGATTATCCTAAAACTGATGCATTAATTAAGGGTTGTGGATGCAAAATAGGATGAAATAAGGCATAAAGAATCCCAATTTTAGTAGGGAGGGCCCAAACAAATGTGAAAATGTAAAGGGATACATTTTTCTACACTACAGGAATAAAGGTAGGAGCATGTTGAGGTTAGGATGCAATTTATAAAATTTTCTAACTTGCACATGGACTCTAAAATTTTTAAGGAACAAAGGGAAATGGGAAGAAGAGGTTGGAATGTAATTTACAAAAAATTGAAACTTTCACATTGAACTCTCTATTCATATGAATAAAGGAAGTAGGAAGAAAAGGGTTGAAAGAAATTTGCAAAAATGCAAAATTTCACAAGTAGTATTGATCCCTTTAATGATATATAAATTGGTAAGAAACCCCCAAAGTTGTAAAATTTTAATATAATATCAAAAATTCCCAATGTATCTAGTCTAATAGTATATTGTCTAACTCTATGACATCATCATGTATCAAAGACAAAAATAAGAGAGAATCAAACTCATGTAGAAAAATAAACAAGTTAAACAAACCCAAAGCATTGAATAGGAACTTCCAAAACATAATTTAACCATAAAAATATATCTACCTTAGGATAATATTTATAAAACACATTACTCCCAACCTTTCACATATTAAGTAATACTTGTATACCTATGCAATTCAATCCAAGTAGAAAATTAAAATCACAACACATGACTTGATGAACCATTAGAAATGGGACTACACTTTTTTTAGAGGACAAATAGAGTGTTTTGTATGAGACATGACAAGGTTATGCAATGGATGTTAATAATGAGACCATGAGATAAGATGTAGTAAAATGATACATATAAATATTAATAAAAATAGTGGAGAACTAGATAATTAGGGAATAAAATATAAGCAATTCTTATAAAATAACCACCATTTGGTAATTGAGCATGCCTTCCAATAGAGAGCCCTTACTGTAGAAGCTAGAAACATACAAAAAAATCATTTCACATTGAACTATGTAACATCATGTATAAGTAAGAATAAATTGTCTTGTATATTAGTGAAAGTAAATAATAATTACTGTGTAGTGTTGAAAAATATACACCTTTAAATTTTGACGCTATGTTTGGGTCCCTTAATTAATTTGACTTAATTAACCCTCTAGTTGGCCCAATTATGCATTTAAAAATGTAATTCATCCCATTTTTCAAAAGGGAAACTTGTATTAAATAATTGCAAAAATTAATTAAATTTCCTTGGAAATTGAGTGTCCTAGATTTAGGTCCTAGGACCCATTTGCCCAAGGGAAAATGGGTCCTCCCTAATTTGAGGATCTCAATTTTTAATATGTTTTTGGAAAAAAAATTGTGATTTAAATTAAAATTGAAATTCTTGACCTTTAATGTTTAATCGTCAAGAAATTATAAACTTGCCTATAAATACTAGGTCTTTTTATCAATTCAAACTAGGCAACATTAAGGAAACTTTCACATGAGGAAAAATTATCATCAAAGGTCTTCAAGAGAAGATTTATCAGTATTCTACAATAGCATTCAAGATCTCAATCATCATGTAAAATTTATTTTTACTCATGCATGTTTTTGGAGCTAACATTGTGATGTAGGTTTCAAGCATTCAAACATCAAGATCAACATCCAATCAAGCCATTTCATGCAATATTAATACCTCAAAGTGGAGAGATGTGTTAGACTTCAATCCTCCAAATATATCATGGTTTGGTGAGTTGCAACATAGCATTGATCATTTATCATTCCTTTCATTCATGGTTCATTTCATTTCAAGGTTTAATTACCAAAATAAGGTTTAACCAAGAAAAACCCCATTCACAAAAAACAAACAATTTTTCCCTCTCTTTATGTTTGCAAATTTGTAGGTGAAGAAGGACTAAAGATTGATCAAAAGTGTAATTTTGTAAAGTTTTCAAAGTTGTCATCAAAGTTGTCAAGCCACGAAAACTCACTTATAGAATTTAATTTTGACTTTTTGATAGTGAAATCTGGAGGAATCGAGAGTGCAAATATAGGAGTAGAGGACTATCAATATAGATTTCTGATCCCTATAGCAAGACCCATTTTCCCTAGGGTGAATCTATCCGAGGAGGACACCCAACAATAGCTTTTGGTGGCTAGTACACATCAACTTACCCTTCTCAAATTTGTCGAAAGTCTATTGTTTTTTATTGTGTTATGTATTAAATTGATGATTCAAGTTTCACATTGCATAATTGAGCTCATTTAGTATTTTTAGTTTTTCTCCCAAAAGTGCATTTTAGGCATATTTACCTTATCATAAGGAAAAAAAATGATAGATTTCCAATAGGGTTGACTCACCTAAGGGTTGAAAGTCAATCCTACCTTTGGGGATATCTTTTTACTAATGAAACAAGGAAGATAGGTACATCATCCCATATTAATCCTAACACCTCATTTTTCATCATTTCATTTTGGTGAACTTGACATTATACATCTAAAATTCTAAAATTGGAGGCCATTCAAACCCTAGATCTAGGCGTTGTATTAGTTTTCATTGAATTGCATTATTTTGCATCTCACATAAGGTTTTAAATTTGCATTTTACATTATCTAAAATACTAAAATATCCAAAAAACATGCATGCATATTACATTGATTTTGCATAGTTCTTGCATATTAGTGTATTTTAAGTCATTTACATTCACAAAATTGGTAAAAATTGCATTTCAAAAAGTGTCACTTTTTTCATCATTTTTCATTAATTTTATTTGCGTTAGGACACATAAATCTAGAAAATTTTGTCACTTAAACCACAGTCTGCAACCTGAAACTGGGAATTCAAACATTAACTAAGAAATTCAAACTTTGATTTTTTAGAACCCTAATCTGGGACCCATTCATCCTAGGGAAAATCAATCCATGTACAGGTGTTATTTAAAATTTCAAGAAATCATTGTTTCTATGTTTACTTCATTATGTTTTGATAAATTTAAGCTTCAGTTTCAAAAAATAGAAAATTCTATAATTTCTTGCATTAAGTTCAATTGGTAAAATTAACTATATGATTTGAAATCAAAATTGACATTAAAAGATATAATTTTCAAGTTTTTGAATAGCATAATCAGTAAATTATCTTGTTTTAAATCTAAAAATTGCTCACTTTTTACATACTTGTATTTCACTTCATACTTTCTGAGTGTTTATTGCATTTTTTTAGTGCATGTTCTCCATTTTGGGTGCACATAGGTTTGTCAAAATTTGTATGAGCTTCAGAACTTGGTGTCCTATTGTCAATTCTTTAGTGAGAAAAAGTTTGAGACTCATTCCATCCCATGCTACTACATCCGTCGTGGATCCTGAGTTTTCCAACTCTCTCACTCATAGTGTTGACATTAGTCAACCCATTATGGATCATAGCCTTCACACCACATTTCCCATACCCACTATACCCACAAAAAATGTGACTAATGTTGACGCAATGGTTGCTAATATTCCTCAAGAGAACCTAAAAAAAAAGATGAATCCTTAAAAAAATTGTGAAACTTTGTGACTTATTAATACATGTTGGTACTGCAATTCCTATCATAGATAACATGAGTAAAATTCTTGATAATGAACAAGTAATAGAACTTGTGTGTATCCTAGCTCATATCATTGATACTCATGTCCCTAAAATGGATATTTGTGCTCAAAACTTTTGGGTACACTCAAATTCAAGGTGGAAATGGAATTCCCCCTTTTACAACCTTGGCCTCTAATCCTACATACACTAATCCAACTATTACAACAATCATACAACCAACTAGGAATGTCAATACAAACTTAGGTATTTCCATTGGGAATCCCTTTAGCTTTGTGCATTCAAATCTAATATCTCCTAATCCATCTCCCCTCACAAAATTATAGTACATTTGTCCTTCGAATACATATACACATCCACCTCATTCGCGTCCATCTCACAAAACAACCAATGATTTCGTCCTCAATGAAATATTGTAAAATGTTTCATCTCTCAAACAACAAATTTTCACATTGAGCCAAAATTAAAATGTCCAACCTTCATAATATGTCAAAAGAAACCCCTTATCCTTGGAGATAGTGAGAGCACAAATGCCACAAGGCATAGAGATTCCTAGATTTAAGAAATATGGTGGTAAAGGAGATCCTACCAACCATGTATCACCATACACAACCTTATGTAGTGACTTATTTTTTTAGGATAAGCTCTTGGCTAAAATTTTCCCTAGATACTTGAAAGATAATACCTTGGAGTGGTTTTGTTCTTTATTGAATAACTCAATTCATTCATTCAATGAACTTGTTGATGTCTTTCTTAACCATTTCCAATTGCACATGGGTCCCAAGATGAACTTAGTTGACTTAATGCAATGTAAACAAAAGGATGATGAAAAAGGTTACATAATTTATCACCTATTATCAATTTATTTACTCACAAATCAACATTAAGATTCCTGATGTTGATCTTCAAAGAATGTTCATTGAAAATTTGCAAGATAAAATACAAGAAAAACTTGGTATGATGAAGTTTACCTCCTTTACACACTTGTGCATTTACCTTCATGACTATTAGAATTTAGTTAACTAGTCATTGTGAAACAAAAACTTCTTCCAACCATCCTAAGAAATTTGAACCCATACCCCATAAAGATTTCCAACCCTTCACGAAGAAAAGGGATTTTTACAAATAAATACACCTCAAACAAGTAAAAATGTTAACTCCCAAGTGGTTTCCATAGAAATGAAAAAATTCATATCCATTTATGGAAAGGAGTAGACAATTTACCCCATTACTCGATACCCTTCACTCCATTATGTTGCAACTTATAAGTAAGAACTTAGTTACCTTACCTCCTATTAGAGCCATTGATACCACTAAGCCCTTCCCTCCAAACTTTAACTCAAATTCCTTTTGCCATTATTATAGACAAAATGGACACAATACAGAGAAATGTAAGTGTCTTAAACATATTATGCAAGGCCTCATTGATTATAATCACATCTAGATTGGTGGTGTTAATGATCAAGGAAATATGTCCATTGCCCCACCCAACCAAAATTTATAGATCTTTTCCAACCCCATGAAAAATTAATCTCTTTTGTGAAAGCTAGTGATACTAAGAATGATGTGATGAATGTTGAAAAACTTCAAGATACAAATAATCACAATATGAGTAATAATGAAGAATACTTACAATGTGTGGTCGGCTTCATTGATGTTCAACCTCATAAGGGCCAGACCAAAATGACCCTTGACATTTCTTTCTCACAAAATGACATAATTAGATGTGCACCCAATGGTCCTCTTTATATTGCCAGAAGAATCAATGGCATGCCTACTAATGGGATATTGATTGATCCTATGCGTATAGAAAATGTGATCACCAAAGAATCCTTATTTGTGCATGAAATTTATCAAGATTCTTATACACAACAAAAAGCATGGATCAAAACATATAATTGTTTTGCTTTGCCTACGATGGTTTTGATCACTCTTGCTTTAAAAGTTGGACCAAAAAATTGAATGTATCATTCTCCATTAGCTTGTCATCAGACCAATTTCATGTGAAGCTTGGTTATCCATGGCTACCCTCAATGGATGGTTTCCCATCGCTAGTGCATAAATGCTTAAAGTTTCCATTTGAAAATGAAACTTTTACTATGCATCATAGTGGCTTCAATCATGTGTCTTCCTGTGGGAATTTATCATTAGATTTCTCTTGACCCCAACCAATCAAACCTCTTAAGCCTCCTAAGGATTTCTTTTTCAAATCTTATCAAAAATTCAAGGCAAAGAAAATAGAAAAATTATCCCTTAGTAACATAACTCAATGCATGATTGAGACTCCTATCATTTATGAAACCATGATTGAACCGAAAACCTTTCCAAGTAAACAAGACAAACCCATGACAAATCCTTTTCCTATTTCCTATATAATACCACAAGATAACCAAATAATTCCTATTGTCCCTCTAAATATTTAACAAGTCTATGAAGCTAAAGAGAAGTGGTTGAACAACCTTCCATGGTTCCTTCCATTCCTCCCTTATGGGAAGAACATAAACCAATGGTTGATAAACCCTCTCCTACACAATATCAACTTGAAAATCACACAAGAAGAAATATAAATGCTAAAGAGTGTACGTGTAGACATCATGATATTGATCATAAGTTAAAGAGAATAAAATAGAAAATCAAGATCAAAATATAACTCAAACAAAGCATTTGATGATTCAAAACCTTCACCAAAACAATAAAAACATGAAAACTCTATGGACATTGTCATTAGGCCTCCAGTTGTGATTAACTTGAATGATGATGATTGGATTTCTAAGACTAATGAGGAAGTGCATAATGAGTTGAATTTATTGTTTTCCTCTTCTATTAGCTTATATTATAACAACTATGATAATCCTCCTAACAAGAGTGACTCACCACATGTTGAAACTATTGATGCTCCTAGTACAACACTTGTTGTTGTCCCTTTATCTAGTTGTTTTCCTTTTGTATATGATGAATAAGATTGGGATGTGGATGACTTGCTATAGGTTGACTTGCATGTTCCATACTAGTCTTTTCTTTGTTCTCCTTTCATGTTCTTTTTTATTGCATGTGTGTAATGTGATGCCCCATATAGTGCTACTTGGCATGCCTTTATATGTTTGTGAGCCTAATTTTGATTACCCTTGTTACTCTATTGGTGCAACAATACAAAGGAAGTGAATCTTTCATGAAATTCTTCTATTTGTATTTGCATTCTTCTACCTATCATAGCCTTTATCTTTTCTTTTTTCTTGTTTTTTTCTTCTGGGGATGATGTAAGGCGTTGAGAAATTTAGGTCTCTTCCATGTTGACCCAAAATCTCTCCTTTGTTTGTGCTCATTGTTTCATGAATTATTTGGGGAATGATGATGATTTTGATCTCAATTATATCATTATAGAAAAGACATATGTTGACCCTAGATCTATGGATCATTTACGTTTTATCTTAGGATTACATATGGGGGAAACCTCCTTTCCATGATGTAGCTCTATCTTGGAAACATATTTTTGGAATAGGGCTTTCCAAATAAATCTCTCATGTATTGGAATTCATCATTCTCTAATTTGAATACTTAATTTTTCACAACACGGTGTTTAGAAATTTCTTTAAAGTGGGGGCATACGTGTCCCCACTCATTATTTTCTTCAAAGTGTGGTATTCTTACCTCATGTTATATGTCTTCTTGGTGGTGAAATTGGGTTTGATGTTCCTCAAGAGTGTGACCTTTATTTGTATCTGGCATTCCTCTTAGTGGTAATGTTATGGTGTGCATTCCCTAAGTTGTCAATCTTTATCCTTGACTAGTCCTCTCTTGGTGACACCAAGCACGATGTTCCCTAAGGTGAGAACTTTCATGAACTAAGCAAATCCCCTTTTGAATATCCTATCCTATTATATTTAAAATGGCCATCAAGAATAACACAACTTTCTTGCCAATGGAGCCTTTATGTTTTTTATGGCCACCAAACATAACACAACGTGCTTGCTAGTGGAGACTTGGTTTTCATGAGTTCCTATCACAATGCAACTTGCTAGCATTGTGGAACCCTTTTTTGTGGAACCTTATCAAAGTTATCAGGAGGTATAACTTTGGTATGGTTTATATATGGGATCCTATAGACTTGGAATGAATTTCCCATTAGCCACCTTTTTGGGGCTCACCTAGTGGACAACAAAATTCACTAGCCCATTTGAATATTTTTTTTTTGCATATTGGACAATAGGTTTCCACTTGTGAACATATTTTGGACAAAAAACTAAGGCTTGATCCATACCTATTGGAAAAATAGTCAATAATTGATCCACCCCTTTCTATTTTCTCTTTGCATAAATTTTGGCATTGTATGCTTGTGTATCTTGTCTTGCTAATGTATATAATATATATGTGTGTGTTCCTTTGTGGTTATGTTTGTTTTCCATGGGATCTTGATCCTAGGGGCTTGCACAACCTCTTTGATCTTTTTCATCATATATCACTAACATTTGTACACGGGTGATCCCACAATAGTGGTTTACACTTTTTGGCCTAACTGGACACTGATATTTTTTTTTTAACACAATCTCCACATTCCGGAACCTATAGCGATTGAACCGTAAGGAATTTGAAGATGATGTAAACTAGACTCTTGTCATATTTTGTCTGTAGATTCTAAAAATATTTTTTTCAATTTTGGAATCAGATTGCACTTTTTCCATCTCCCACAAAAATTGGTTTTTTTCAAAAACATCATTTTAAAAAGTGACGACACCGATAACGCATAACTTTTTTTCCATGAAGGATAAAATTCCAATTCTTTCAAATTTAGATTTCTAACTCCTGATATCTAGTGCTTCCACTTGGTTAGATAGTTTTTATTGAATATTTTTTCTTTAATCAAGTTTTGAAGTCAATCAAATGACAATTCAGACATAGCGCGACCGTATAACGCATAACTTTTACTGTATGTATCAAAATTCTTTTTTTTTTTCATTGGATCAAGGACTCCAATATCTGGTGCACTCATATTTTTAAATTTTTTTTTTTGATAATCTTCTATTTTTCCACTTGTGCAGCATAGAGAGTTTTGTTTTCAGTGAAAAACCTATATTTAATAAAACTTAAAAAATAGATAGATAATATAATCAAAACATACTAAAATTATATTCGTTGGATAGCTCGTTTTGAGGGGAACCCAATACTAGTTGGGTTTTTGAGATCTTCTCCATTTTCATTCTGAAATTGAGCTTCGAAACGCAAAATTTTCAACAATTCTGGTGCCTTAGGAAGCAAGGGTGAAAAAAGAGGGGTTCGACCGAATATGTGTTCGGTCGAACATCTTGGAAAGGTTCGGTCGAACTAGGGTTCGACCGAACCATAGTTCGACCGAACCACCATAACATGCAATTAAAAAAACTTTATTAAATGGGTTCGACCGAACATTCCAAGAATGTTCGGTCGAACACCCTAATTTTAATATTAATATACATATGTTTTTAAATGAGAACTTAAATTTGATGGCCATATGACCGTATTTAAAGATTTTTGCTATAAAATACAATCAAAATTTTAAGAAGATTGTAAAAGGAGATATTTTGGATAAACTGTGAAAATTTATATAGAATTATAATTATATATATGTTTGATTTATATATAATTTTACATACACTAAGGTATATCATAATGTTTTAAGGGCACGCTTCAATAGATAACCGTAATTAAAAAATTTGTTGACAGGTAAATTCAACCATCAAATTTAATCCTTTAGAAAGAGAAGGGGGGTGAGTGGGAGAGAGATAAAGGGTAGGGGGTCCTAGGGTTTAAGGGTTAAGGGTAGAGGAGCTCAAGAGGGAGGGTGGGTAGGAGGGATAGAATTTTTAGAGAGAGGGGGGGAAGTGGGAGAGAGATAAAGAGTAGGGGGTGTACAAGGATTAAGGGTAGAGGGGAGAGGGGGAGAGGGCGTAGGAGGGAGAGACTTGAGAGAGAGAGGGGGGGAGAGGGAGAGAGATTAAGGGGAGACAGGGGGAGGGGGTAGGAGGGAGAGACTTGAGAGAGAGAGGG
>VDFB02125337.1:0-16751 GCA_007258455.2 Sequoia sempervirens | reverse complement strand
CAGAAAGAAGTACACTGGTACATTTCCCCCTCGAGAGATTGAGCAAAAAGATTCAATTTGAGGGTCGATCTCGCGATAAAGAGGTTCAAAATGGGTGGTTATAGACGACGATGCAAATGAGATGATTTTAAGATGCTTAGAATAACAAATCTATATTATCCTAAACAACTTAAATGATGATATGATGCGATGATGGATGACATGAATGATGTGATATGTTGTGATTATGCAAATGTGTGATTTATGAGATGCTTAGACTAACAGATCTATATTATGATGATGATATGAATGCACGATGGATGCACGATGGATGCATGATGGTGCATGATGGATGAATTGGATGAATTGTTGATGATGATTAACTATTCATGCTATGATGTTAGTGTGGAAAATGAAGAAATTAGATGATGACAAGAGGATCAACAAGCCAACATTATGAGAGACGATGATGAGAAATGATGATAAGAAATGATGATGATAGATGGATGATTTTGCTTATCAAGGATTGGGATTTTCAAAGGGTCAGTTACTTTATGTTTGATAACACGCCTAAGCACGATGCATCAAGGTATAAAGGACCAGGATGGCATTGTACTTAGTGTGATGGACTTTGAATCGAAAAATAGATAGGAGTATTCTTGTTCACACCTAACATATGGAAACCTTGCTAGGATGCACTTTAGAAGTCTCAAACATCTCGGACCAAAACATGGAAAGGTATAACCAATCAATGCAATAGTCAAAAAGCTATCTGAAACATCCTCCATACATATCTAACAAAGCAAGTATTCACCAAGTTATTTTATAAGAACGTCCAACAAGCATAGCAGACAAAAGATAATGATCATTGCCCCATTCCTATCTCTCTAAATCCTTCGTTCGGATATCATCGAGAGGTCCTTGGACTGAGCGCAATAAGATAAGTCAAAAGAAAAAGACCAAGTATGCAAACAAGTCAATGTTCTTCATACCACTAACCAAAAGGGAATGTGTTTTTAAGGATAAGAACTAAAACTTATTGCCAAAAGATAATGCCCATTGTAGGAAGGATACATCCTAGGACATGTTAGTGGATGGCGGCACGTCATTTCGTTTATCCAAAGTGTTCTTTCTGATAAATAATTCCCCTTGTAGGAAGGATTCATCCTATGACATGATGTTATCAGATGATTGATATGAGACTATTTGGATGATGGACTATCGACACAAAGACTTGACCAACTTGTTTACGTACTGACTAAGACTTGAGACTTGATGCTTTTGAGTTTTACTTTTAACCTACTAGATTTGTTTCTAACTGTTTCACCAAAGGTTGAGGATGACGATCGGTTTATTATGAATGGTGTTTATTGCGGGTGCAAGCGAGACGAGGCGGATGGATTTTTTCAAATATTTGGATGTTTTTTGACATTTTGAAATGTTTTGAGGCTGTTTTTTGGTATTTTCAAGATTTTGCAAATGTTTTGATTTTATGTTTTCCAATGTTTTTTGGATTTTCTGAGATTTTGACAGAGAGACTAACCTAAAGACCTATCCTAGGGGCCTCAAGGGCTGATCGAAAGATTAGCCTTGCCTACGTTATACACACAGAGACCATGTAGTTAGACTGACGACTTGACCGATTTACAGATGAAGATATACATGATGAGATGTCAGTTTATTATGACGGACTCCTATAGGACTGACCATCTTGGGACATCAAAGATCAACCTTGCCTAATGCTCAAGCTCAGACGACGTGAGTCTCTCGACAAGACCTAATCTTTGTTTTGGCTTTTGAATGACTTTTTGACCTCCGCTTTTGGATTTTGATATGTTTTGAATGTTTTGGATTTTCTAATTTTTTATGTTTTGGTTTTTTCTGATTTTCTAATGTTTTTGATTTTCTTGATTTTCCATGTTTTTGGATTTTTTTGATTTTGAGGACTTTAAGACCATACACGAATCCGATCCGATGGGAACATGCCCCCAGCATGATGCAATAGACTACTCTGATAAAGGCAGGACAAACTGACCTTGAGAATGGGCCAAGTAGTTCAGGAGGGATCATGATAATTTGTTAACAGACCAAGCCATGGCGCATGCCATGGATGAGTGATGAAATGGAGATACATAGAAGATTGATGTAGCGAAACGGAGGGATACCGATGAATAAGCTTCAGAAGGTCCCGGGTGGATGGAGTGCTTATTTACACAAGGAGCTTTGTTTTGCCGTGTTTTCACTCAAGGTATTTTGTCCAAAGTGCTGCCACCTCAAAGTGGTTTCACTAGAGGATGATTTTTTGATCCTTTTTTTTGATTTTTTTTTTGATTTTGTTTTTTGATATTTTTGTTGTTACCAAGACTCTCATACGTTTTGGTCAAGTAACCATTTTTCTCGTGATCTCCTTTTGATGATTTTGGATTTTTGGTTCTCACACCTTGAAAGAATTAGGGCATTAAACTCTTTTGAGATGGGAGCTTATCTCATGGCTCCTCAAGCAGAGGTTCCCTCGGTTTGATAGCCGATATGCCCCTAACTTATAGCGCTTGCTATGATGATGAAAATGCCCTTAACCAATTAGGTCTCGAACTTTGCCTTTATTGCTGATTTCTAGGACATTCTTTTGATTTTCTTTTTAAGACCGCCCAACTTGGAAAAGTCCTACTTCGATCCCTCTGCTGGGAGCCGCCTGAGTCTATTTTAGACAGGACTTTGCAATGATTCAAAGCTTCTCATCCTTCTCTCATCCAAGCAGAACTCCAAACCGCTTTTAGTCTTTGAGACCCCGGGACATTCTTCATCGCTGATGAGATTTTGCAGGATATTCTGAGGGATGGAGCTTGATCTCAATGGGGAGTACTTAATTTCATCCATGGGTAATCAAGGAGCATGGGGTGGCCATGGGTGCGATGTTGGTTCGATAAGCCCGTGAGGGGTGGGATTAAGCTACAGATGCCAGTCATGACCTACATCATTGACTATTTTCTTGAGGATTTTCAAAATGGTTTTGTTAGTAGCTTCTACTTGGCCATTACCTTGGGGATAGTATGGGGTGGAGAAGCGATGCTAGATTTTGAATTTATCAAGTCTCGAACCTCCCCGGTTCTTGGAATGGTGTCCCATTATCTCGAGATAAGCTGGACACTCAGAATCTACGTGATGAGATAGTTTTAGGATGAATTTTATGATCTGCTTTCCGCTGATATAGGTCATGGGTATGGCTTCCACCCACTTTGTGAAGTACTCAGTTGCAGTTATAATGAATTTGTGGCCATTGGATGAGGTGGGTGAGATTTTCCCAATGAGATCAAGTCCCCACTGTGAAAAGGGACATGGTGTGATAATCAGGTGAAGCTCTTGAGCTAGAGCATGGATGAGGTCCCCATGCTGCTGACATTGTAAACACCTTTTAGCATGATCATGTGCTTCTCGCTCCATTGTGGGCCAATAATACCCCAGCCTCAACAGTTTCTTCGCTATGGTTATTCCACTCGAGTGTGAGCCACAAATGCCGTTATGAACCTCGATTAGAGCAGTTAATGCCTCCTCAACATTTAGACAATGAAGTAAAGTACCCTCTATGCTTCTACCGCGATAAGGTATCACCTAGATGACAACTGATGCCTTTCTCGATAAAAGGTTCATTTAGCTCGATGGTAGGTCAACCAGTAAGACTCCTATTTGAAGATAAGTATAGATGTCATGATACCAAGGATCGCCAGGACCAATGATTTCACACACATATTCCAATTTTGGTACCTCGAATGTGGGAATGAGAAGTTGCTCGATCAAAAATTCATATTTCGGCATGTTGTGAGGGTTGTCTACTAGAGACCCAATTGTAGCCATGGCATCAGCTGCTCTATTGTTGGTTCTTGGAATCTTCTCAAATGTTATGTCGATAAAGGATTCCTTTAGAGTCTCCACCAATTTTTTGTATGGGGTTAGCTTGTCATCCTTTGTCTGATATTCATTATTGACCTGATTTATGATCAACTGTGAGTCGTCGTAGACCTTGAGAGCTATGATATTCCACTGTACTGCTATCCTGAGACCTATAGTCAAAGCCTCATATTCTGCTATGTTGTTAGTGCAAGGAAATGCCAGTTTGTATGATCTTGGTATGCAGTCCCCCTGTGGGGTGATGAAGAAGATACCAGCTCCTGATCCGTGCTGTGTGTATGAGCCGTCGAAGTATAATTTCTAGTGATCGACTACATTGAGGTTAAAGATGGATTCGTCTAGAAATTCAGATACAAGAGGATTCTCAGAATATATGGGTGCTTCTGCTAGTTGATCTGCAATAAACTGTCCTTTGATGGCTTTTCTGTCAACATACTCGATGTCATATTCTGATAATATCATGACCCATTTTTCCATTCTGCCAGTTAACATTTCCTTTGATAAGAGATATTTAAGGGGGTCAATTTTGGCAATAAGCTTTATCTTATGTGCCAACATATAATGTCTAAATTTTTGGGATGCAAACACTACTGCGAGGCAAGCTTTTTCAATGAAGGAGTAATTTAGCTCATGACCGACCATTGTCCTGTTGATATAGTAGATGGCCCTTTCTGTTCGTTTTCATCATGCTGAGCAAGAAGAGCTCCTAGAGCTACTGCTGTTGCTGACACATATAAGATCAATGGATTTCTTGGGATAGGTGGCATTAACACTGGAGGTGTCAGTAGATATTCCTTTATTTTGTTGAATGCCTCTTCGCACTTGGTATCCCATTTGTATATACCCCCTTGTGGAGTAGGTGTGAATACAGATTCTGCTTGTCTGCTAGTTGTGCTATGAACCTTCTAATGGATTGGAGCCTTCCTTGGAGGCCTCTCAGTTGTTTTAGATTCCTTGGTGCCTCCATCTCAAGGATTGCTTTGACTTTTGTAGGATCCACCTCGATACCCCTCATGGAGACTATGTATCCTAGTAATTTTCCTGATTGCACACCGAAGACGCACTTCTTGGGATTTAGTCTGACCTTGTATTCCTCTAATCTGTAAAAGATAGCACTTAGGGTTGCTATATGATCTTGTCTTTTTCTTGACTTTGCTAGGATGTCATCGACATAGTCTTTGATTGTTTTGTGAATCATATCATGAAATATCAGTGTCATGGCCCTTTGATAGGTTGCTCCTACATTCTTTAGGCCAAATGGCATCATGTTCCAGCAGTAGGTTCCCCATGGGCAAGTGAAAGCCATCTTGTGTTGGTATTATTTTGCTATCATGATCTAGTTATATCCTAAAAAATCCATCCATTAACGATAACATCTCGTGCCCTGCTGTCATGTCTACTATCATGTCCATATTGGGAAGTGGGAAATCATCCTTGGGACATGCTTTGTTCAAATCTCTAAAATCTGTATAGATTCAGATAGCTCCGTCAGGTTTTGAAATAGGTACCAAGTTCGATACCCATTCTGGATAATCAATTGGTCGGATAAATCCAACATCTAATAGCTTTTTGAGCTCCATTTTGACTAACAAAGCAATTTGAGGATGCATTTTGTGAAGCTTCTGTCTGACAGGTTTTGCATCTGGATACACTGCTAGGTGGTGGACCACAGTTTTTGGATCAAGTCCTGGCATATTAGCATAACTCCATGCAAAGTTTATTTGTCTTTCCCTTAGGAATGCTGCTAGGAGTTCTTGCTCTTCTGATAATAGTGATTCCACATAGAATGTGATATGCGGGGTCTCCTCTATTCCTAGGTTGACTAGGTTGCATTTTTTAGCCAAGACTGCTAACTTCTCTTGATGAATAGCTCTTAGGGGAAGATTGAATCCTTCATCCTTAGGCTTCTCAGAGAGGTTTTCACCATTGGATATGTCCTTTATTTTTACTATTTTGTTGTTAGAGAGTGCCATAGTGTGATTTTCACTCAAGGACTTGGATATGATTCTTAGTTTCTCACTTTTGCGACTGAAGGATTCAATTGTTTCCCCGTAATAGGCATGTGTGTCCAACTCCATTATGAATCTTGCCTTGTGATCTCCATTTGGAATGTTATCCCTCAACCCCATGAATTCTGAGAGTGCTTCATCATTTTTGAATGTATCAAGAACTGGTGGTCCTCGTTGGTCATATTCAATCAGTTGGGGGTAGACTAAGCGGATCTCATGATTTTGAATATCTGGTTCAAAGGATATGGTACTAATCGTACATAGGGTGGTATCTTCAAATAACCTAGGTAGGTTGGATAAGGTATCTTCATCATCGCTAATAATATAGGGCTCAGTGATAAAGTTATTCATGTCTGTCCCTATGGGTATTGGGGAGTGCACTTGCACTAGGACTGGCTGAGGCGAAACATTTGCGGCTCTAACTGGAGGACCTCGGCCACGTATGGTTATTCTCAGAGGGGTACATCCAAGACCAAGATTTGTTATAGGTCGCGTCTTAGGCATGATTGGTATTAAGAGCCCATTGTCATTTTGCCCCAATCTTTGGTTTCAGTCATAGCCCATCGCAAGCATCATGTGTAGGCCTCTGCTTCTTTTATCCATTGGTAATTCAGGTGTCAGTCTTTCATCTCGATACAACATGTTTGATGGATCTTCTTCAATTACCTCATGGCCAAGGTCACCCCACCTTGTGAATTCAGGATAATTTTGAGGATAGGTTTGTAATGTGGGAGCTTGATTTTCTTGTGGGCATCCTCGTGATCTTGGAGATTGTGGTAACTCTCCTATCACAAAAGAATTGTTAGGGAGCCTATAACTTCCACAACCATCCTCCTGGATGATGAGCTTGATATCGGATATGGTGGGAATGGCGGGTGTCTCATTCGCAGAAGTGGACGTGAGAGTGATGGGATCAATGTATGATGTGGATGGGCCCTCATCATTTTTTGACACTTGGAGGATTTTGTAATATTTGGCTTCAAGGTTCTTGTAGTATGAAAACGGCTCAAGATCTCCATGGATGGTAACCTCTTGTCCATTATGTGTGAATTTCACACATTGGTGGAAGGTTGATGCTATGGCCTTCATTGCATGAATCCATGGGCGTCCCAGGAGGATATTGTATGGAAATTCGAGGTCCAAGACCTGACATGTGGTTTCCATGAGTGTTGGTCCTACTTGGATAGGGAGCTTAATTGTGCCCTAAGACACTCTTTCTTGGTCATCATATGCTCTGATTGTGATGCCCTTCCCTTTATCAATGGAATCTTCTGATATCTTTAATTGCTTGATGAGACGCTTGCAATTGTGCTGCTTGTGCAAGAAGTTGTGCTTGAGCTTGTGCTTGTTGTGCTTGCGCTTGCGCTTGCGCTTGTGCTTGTGCTGCTTGTTGCTGTAATAAAAGTTGTGCTTGAGCAACCCTTTGTGCTTGTAATGCTTGTGCGGCTTGGGCAGCTTGTTGTTGTTGCTATTGCAGTAAAGCTTGGGCTTGTTGTGCTTGTTGCGCTTGTAATGCAGCTTGTGCAGCTTTGGCAGCTTGTGCAGCTTGAGCGGCTTGTTGTTGTTGCTGTTGTTGTAATAATGCTTGAGCTTGTTGTGATTTTTGTGCTTGTAATGTGGCTTGTGTAGTTTTGGCAGCTTGCGCAACTTGAGTGGCTTGTTGCCCGACTTTTTGTTTCTGCACTTGTTGGTGTCCTCTTTGAAAAGCGGCTTGTAATGTTGTGTTGAACTAGTTTGATGTGGTGAACATTGGTGGTGGTGGAGGTGGTGGTGGATTTGGAATGGTGGTAGATGATGATGTGTTGATTATTTGGTTGGTGGATGGTGTTGTCATGTTTATTACGTGATTGGTGGATGGTGTTGTTGATGTGATAAGTGGCATCGTTGATGTGATTGGCCCTTGAGAGACCATGCTTTGCAATGTTGTGGGGGTGTTTGATGATGTTGCCATTGCTTGTGTGTTTGTCATTTGTTGTTGTGATGTCAACAATAAGTTTTGAGCATTTGGCAAAATGTTTTGATTCATGGTTGGGATAGTAGTTTGATTGATACTTGGTAGGGGAGGCAACCCCAAGCCAAGGAGTGATATGGATGATAATGGTAGTGGTGGGATAGGTGGAAATGTGAGGGGGGTGAATCCTTGCAAAAATGTTGTGGTATCGAATATGCCTCCTT
Source organism: Sequoia sempervirens (assembly GCA_007258455.2). Taxonomy (NCBI): domain Eukaryota; kingdom Viridiplantae; phylum Streptophyta; class Pinopsida; order Cupressales; family Cupressaceae; genus Sequoia; species Sequoia sempervirens. Next base: position 8,682 of record VDFB02125337.1, on the reverse strand, counting down.
GTCCGAACATATCCCCTTCTTCTTGTGGATTTGTGAGAAGATTGTTTGTGGTGCTCCGTGAAAAGATGTTGATGATGGGTAAAAATGTAAAGTGAGAGGAACATTTTGGTGTAATGGATTATGCGGGATGTTTTGTTCCAAGGTGGTGTTTGCATCCAAGTTTTGGTTATTCACAAGGGGATGTGATTGAAGTGCATTGAGGAATGTGTTTCCCTTGTTAACGTTGGGTTGAGTTGGAGCAAATGATGTTGTGAGTAGCGGGATGTTTTGTGTCATGTTTTGAGATGGAGGTGTAGATGAAATGGGGATGGTGGATGAGATTGGTGGGAAATATGTCTCCACTATAGTGCTCACATCAAAATCCGAAGGCAACTTGGCCCCTTGTTTTGCAAGTTCAAGCATGTACAATGAAGGGTTAAGTCTCATCATGATGTTTATGATTCTATGGTTGTCTGGATTTTGGAGCATTTCAACTATTTGTTCATGAGACATTCCAAAGGTAAGATCCTCCCCTTGGGTTTCCTCTTGTGGGTTTTGCGATGATGTTGGAAGGCTAATTGTGAGATTTCCATCCCCAACGAGATTCATTTCAGGAGTGGTTTGGCTAAGATCACTTGAAGCGGGTGTTTCTTTGTTGGCTTCCATACTCTTCTTGTATTGAGATCTAGTTAGAACCATAAAATAGGGACCAATCTTCAAGAATATGGGAGATGAATCTCTTGAATCTTTGGATTAATCTCTATTTTATGTCCCAAAGTGAAAGTTTTAGGATGCTTTTTTTAGGATCAAATGTGATGATGATATGATGGTGATGTTTAAAGATGGATGTTATGGATGTTTTTAGCTTTTGATAAATCTTGAATGAAATGCTAGGACTTTGAATTTTTTATTGGTTTGATTTTTGGATTTTGAGATTTTGTCCTTGATCTTGATTTGGATTTTGATTTTGATTTTGAATAAAAAGACCCTAAGATGTTTGATAATGATCTAAAGGATAGTTTTGTTCAAAGGATGATGATTTGGATATGTGTGAGAAGAAGGATGCATCTACCCACACCTACCCAAACAAAATGATTGTTTCACTAAGTATATGGAGAAGGATTCATCTACATACACTAAGCTAGACAAGATGATTTGGATGACTTTGACTAAGGATATGCAAAAGGATGCATTTACACATTCCTAGCCAAAGGTGTTTTGATAAATATTTTCAAGGACTTGGTCTCAATGATTTTGGTGTTTGCTTGATTTTGTCATAAAGCCTAGCACTTCAAGGATGATTTCAAGGTTTTTTCAAAAGATGATTTGTGAGATGATGTTGGATGTTTTGAAAGATGGATGAAAGAGGTTTGATTTGTTTTGATCCCTAGATGAACCTAAAAAGACCACTTTGTTTTCCTAGACCTAGGTATTGAAGAGCATGCATATGCTTCCTAAAGACCTTTGTAACCAAGGATTGATTTCATTTGAACTCTCATTTTTGGATTTTCAATGATTTTTTTCTTTGGGATTTGGAGTCTTCAATCACACATGAAAATTCATTTTGCTTATCTTTGTTTAATGGCTTATTTTTACCAAAATCACTCTCTTTGATTAAAGTTTCAAACTAAGATGTCCAATGTCTTAATTTCTTTAAACCCCACAAGATATTTTATGTGGAAATTCAATGAACTTAAGGCAAGGGTTTTCCTATTGTTTACTCAAGAAGACAAATTGAGGTATAATCCAATGCTTAGGAACCTCTAGGACATGAATCCGCAGGGAAAGCAGTAACATATGGATTGATTCAATGATATTTGTCTTCAAGAGGGTTTGAAATTTTGAGAATCATGTTGAATGTTTGTTTGCAAAATGTTTTCGAATACAACACTGTGTTTTCAAATGAAGAACAATTACAAGCCCTATGGATGTGTAAGACAATATTTGTTGAATTCCCACTTGGACAAGTCTAGCTACACCTATCTTTAGCGAATGGTTAGATGCTTGACCCCACTGGCTCCCCTCCATGGCTCATTAACGTCAATCGGGCCAAAGCATCAACACCCATGAAACTCCCATGGCATGTTTCCATTTCTACTAAAGACCATAAAAGTGTGGGGCGGCTTCAGAATGACCGTTCTTGCACCAAAAATAGATTAAGGATTTTGGAAAAATTCTAGCACATGGGTTCTAGTAAGGACTTTCCGTTCGTGGAGATTGACCCATACGCAAGAGTCCCCTTTCGATCCATCTTGTTGAGCCAACCATGTGATAATGGCTTAACCAATACCCAAATTTATATCATGGTTGGAAATACTCTTGGCTTTAGAGTGTTACCGGTTGAGTCGTTCCCTTGGGTGAGTATTTTTCCCCAAGGCAGGCCCTTAAGATAAACAAAGCAAGCAAAACACAACGTAACTTGATCGATTCATGGCACAAAGAAAGAGAATGTACTAAAATGCCCCTACTAACACTCGCACAAGATGTTCAATTTTTAAGCCCAAATTGAAGTGTTTCAAAGCAATAAAATGTATTTTGAGTGTTTCTCTTGCACCCTAGATCGCACGAAGCGCAAGGGGAGAGGATACGACTCAAAAGACAAAATCACACAATTCAAGCACTTGTTCATTTTATAGCCTTCAAAGCAATTGTGAGTTCGTTTTAAGCACCAAAATGAAGTGTGAGTTTTGATTGTTCAATTCTTAACCTCAAACAGAATCTAGTGAGTTTGTCCTAAGATTCATTTTAACCCCTTTGCAATGAAAAATCAAATTGTTCGTTTTAGACCCAAATGAAAATTAGTGTTCTAGAACGAAAAGATAAACAACTTCGTGAAATAGTGTTGATCAAACACTTAAAGCGTTTAAAAACACTTTGAGTTTTCAAAAAAAAAAAAAAAATTCTCCTCCTTTCATTTTCGTTTGCTAGCCTCCTCCTTGTTGACTTTTCGCTTTACTTGTACCTTTCACTTGCCTTTGTTCACTTTTGGTACCTATTAAATAGAAAGGTACGAATGTGAGAATTAAAATATTAAGTTCAAGAACTATTTCAAATAATAAAGACTCAATGATTTTAAGCAAATAATAACAAAGATCAACACATTCCCATATTAGACCTAACCATTGATCTCAAATAAAAGAATGTTCTCAAATAAAGATTCAACGACAAAAAGATCAAATTACTTTATGCTTTAAAGAAAACATTAGTCCAAACAATATTTTGCATGAAAAAGCTCTTTTAAGGACATAAATTATCAGAAAAAAACAATCAAAAAAAAAAGAAAAAGTTGTCAGCATTATAGTAAGGAAACTTAGATAATAGTGATTGTAGCATATTGAAATCATAGGAAATGTTCCACTTTTAGACAACCAGCCCACCGACTTCAGAACCCTACGCATATTTTCTGCTCACGTTGCAAATTTGAAAATAATCCTTTTCCTGCATCGATTTGTGCCTTAAATTTTGATAGTTTTGTCCTTTGCCATAGAAAAAAGCTCAAATAATTGAAACCACTTCATACGCCTCCTCCGCTGTTTGTCACATATCAGACATATACATTTTGGATCAAAGATATTTAGAAAGGAAGCCTACTTTAAGAATGACCCATGCTCTGTAAACTGGGCGATGTAAAATTTTTAAATCTGCATAAGTTGTGGGGAAAAATAAATTTATTCCATAAGCCAATACAAACAATATCAATGAGACAAAAGTATGTTGTTGCGCAGGCTCCCTTGACTTTTAACGAAGATATGATTTACCAGTGTTCCCTATCCCTCACGTGCATACTATTGAATCTACTAAATAGAATAACCGATAGCTGTTTGGTACACCTGCAACCATCTGTAAGTTTAACATCAGATACAAACATCAAAATTCCCGCACTTATTTCCTTTGCAACGTGATATGTGAATTGTATTGATTGCCAACCACTAAGCCATGATTATAACCAACTGCTTCATGCAAGTCTTGACCAGGCAAGCTCATTAACATTTCGCGTTGGTCTTAGTAAAGATACTAACCACTTCTGTTACAACGAATGTAATGAAGCGCTTGCAGATGAAGTGATACTCGATTGGGTCTTGTCAGAAATTTTTGCGTGGCTCTAAGTTGGTTGGTGACAGTCCGTGTCTTTACGCGGTGAATCATTGTGTACCATTGCCTACATTCCACTCTAGTGAGAAACTACAAGTCAATGAAATCACAAGGGAAGATCCTGTCCATAATAAAGATCACGTGACCTTTCAAGAGACAGTGCGAAGGTGAAGGATATCATTCTATCCATCAAGCAACAACCATCTTGAACATCTTAAACAGAGACGCAGATGGGTGAGAAGTGGGGGTTTAGATGGTCCACCAAGAATGAGTGACAGGCTGCATCAATGAAAGAATTACATGGAAAAAAGAGTGAGGAACATTCACTAAATCATAAAGAACGTAGGAAACTGTCAGATATATTCATTTAAAACATGAAGAACTTGAACAGCCAAAAAGACAAGCGAAAGTGCCGTTTGAAAGAAAACAAATGATAAGGAAAAAATAAAAACTATGCCAGGTATAGATGTGTTTAATGCGACCCAGAGAACTAAATAGTTTAGTCTTGTCCTCCATTTCCAGACTGTCTAAAAGTTTTGAAAGTATAAAGCAAATGTTTCCAGTCGAAATGACAAATCAAGCATGAATTATTGTACGACAGGTATCCCTTCATAGCAACTGATGATTCCACGCTACAGTCATAGACATGCATTCAGACCATCATAGCTTTGACTGACATCATCTTACCAGATTTCCATGATCACACAGCATTGAATAAGACTTACATTATTAATTTTGACAACACCATAAGCATTCCTTTTAAAGCATGTTTGCTGAAAGAATCCTAAAAAAGAAGACAACATGAAGGTCGCCTGCAATGCAAAAACATCGGCAGTTGCTCTGTGTTGTGCTTTTACTATGAATCATTCCCAACTTAGTGATAGACCTCTATATGTGCAATGGCAATAACTATAAAAGTTCTAAATTTCAAAGAAACTTGAACATAGTTCTGAATAATCTTGTAAAAGAATACATCATCAACAAATGGTTTCAGTACATCTATAAGAGGTGAGATTTTCTATGGTTTCCTTGATCTGCTTTCACGGGGGATTCTGAAAGATTGGAAACTGGTGATGTTGAAAAAGGACTTATAGAGAAGGTATGCAGATGCTTTTGACAAAATGCTTTAATCAAATGTTGTCTCCTAGAACGTAGTAATTGGAGGATATGGGTAAAATGGATTTGTTGAAAAAGGTGTGAGGGACTCGCAGGAATAGGCGTATAGGATGACAACGAGGACAGTTCAATCCATTAAAACCTATCGATGGAATCATCAAGGAAATAGCTCAATCACGCAGAAGACAGAGTTAGCAATTAAAACAACAAATTAAGAGTCTATCCTCAAAGACATTTCATAAGCTGAAAAGCAGACATAAAAGGTTGCAGCCAATATTAGGTAAATATATGTAACAACCACGTAATGAAAGCAAATAAAAGACCATGTCCATATAACATTTGAACTTTGTTAGATTTCACCCCAATAAAAAAACACTAATATGACAATATTTCCCTCCTTCTAGCGCCAAATGTAAGCATCCATTAAAATCTGCAAAAACTAAACTTCATATAGGGGTTAGTATTTCAGAAATCTAACAAAATACCTCTATGAAATACCTTGTAAAGACTTCCAAATGCAATACATGACAAAATAAAAATTAAAGCATTAGGAAAGCAATAACAAGTCACCTATTCCATAGTGGATTGGTGTCACATGTGCTAGTGACCCTTTCCCAACCCTTGATCAATAGCTAAAATGATGAAGTGCAATGGAGATGAAGAACAAGATTATTTCTCAAACCAAGAGAGTAACCTTCCATAAAAATTGTGGATCCATGAATGAGAATGAAGGCCTTCTTTTATAGATTTTCTTGATGAGAGATTGGCCAAGATGGTGAATGTGGGACTAAAGATCCTCTAATGAGAAGATGACACTTGTCAAATGATGATAGGTCAATGGTTGTGCAAGATTTGGGAAGAGTGCCCATGAGAGGGAGAATTTGAATTCAAATTTTGCAATAAATGCTGATTTTGACTTTGGAAGGGGACATGTAAGAGACATGTAAGGCCTCATAAATGCTCTGTTGGGTGTACATGTCCACTTGGGGGGAAATTCAAACTTGGAGAATATTCTTCCTTTATGCCAAGTTGAAAATAAAGATTTTGATAAATCAATTAAATGCAATTTCATGTGCAAGTGGCCAAATCTAGAGAATGCAAGTGGGATGAGATTAGCCTTTAATCAGGATTAATTTGCTAGGGTGATGATTAGGGTGGTTTGACTTTTATGACTTAAATATTTGATTTATTTAAATTAGAAAAGGATGAAATATAGATTTAATTAAATAAATGTTTGATTTATTTAATTAAAGTGATGATGTTTGATTTATTAAAAGGCTTATGATAATGTTTATTTGATAAATGACCTTAGGAAATGAGATTATTTAATGAATGGATGAAGGTGATGAATGGATCTAATGCGACATCTAGTTCAGTTGATGAATGATCCTGATCAAATGCAGAATGTTAATTTTGCATGTCTACAGTGTGTATTAGAAAGCTGAAAGTGATCAAATTCTTATTATTGCTCTATTTGTCGATGATATGTTGTTTATAGGCAATAGTAAGCTAATGATTTATGATCTTAAGTCCTAGTTGTCTGTAAAGTTAGAAATGAAAGATCTTGGTGCAACAGGGTACATTCTAGGAATGGAAATAACTAGGGACAAAAAGAGCATAAAGCTTTGGCTCAGTCAGAGTAAATATGTCATGACTGTTCTAGAGAGATTTTGTATGACTGAATGCAAGCAGCTAGTTGTTCCAGTTACATAGGGAACGGAGCTATCTACTAAGGATTGTCCAAAATCTTCTTCTGAGATGTTGGACATGATCAGTGTGCCTTATGCAAGTGTAGTTGGCAGTCTCATGTATGCTATGGTCTGTACAAGGCCAGACATTGCCCAAGCAGTGGGAGTTCTTAGTCATTTTATGGAAAATCCTAGAAGAACACATTGGGATGCTATGAAGAGAATGTTTAGATATCTGAAGGGCACTTCAAACTATGCTTTGTGTTACCATGGTAACTTGGTTGAATCACAGAAGACTCTCAGCATTGAAGGTTATGTGGATTCTGATTGGGCAGGGGACATTGACAGCAGAAGATCCACCAGTGGATATATTTTAATGATGAATGGTGGTGCAGTGAGTTGGATGAGCAAGCGGTAGGCTATAGTCACTTTGTCTACTATAGAGGTAGAATACATGGCAGCCACACATGCCTGTAAAGAAGCAATCTAGTTAAAATGTTTTTTTTCTAACATTGGCTTTAATGCAAAAAATATTACTATCTACTGTGATAGCTAGAGTGTTATATGTTTGGCAAAGAATCCTACTTTCCATGCCAAGATGAAACATATAGATGTATAGTATCATTTTGTATGAGATATGGTGGAGGATGGGAAGGTCTCTTTGGAGAAAGTGGATACTCTGGAGAATGTTGTAGATGCATTGACAAGCCTATGAGCACAAACAAGTTCAATTGGTGTGCCAATTCGATGGGCCTCTTGGCCCATGAATCTCAGTAGTTTTATGTTGCTATGGAGGTGTCAGTAAGATCTTCGTCAAGTGGGAGCTTGTTGGAATATGTGCCTCAATTCTTACTAACCTAAAACTCATGAAGGGAAAAGTCACTGTGACAGTGTTCATGTTTGGGTGAGTAACAGTTCTGATGCTCTTGAAATGATCCCATCATTGTGACAGTGTTGAAGTCTTGCCGACAAAGACTATCACTATGAATTTTTGTTTTCGGCATGACGTTTTGGTGAATGGATTTCTTCAGGTGATAGTGTGATCTCATTGGGCTAGCTTACATGTGTCAGGGAGAAGTACCAGTGAATGGTGTAAGTCTCGCTGGCATCAGGCTAATGTTAGGGCTTTGGTGAGATGTCCCAATGAGTATGTAATGTCTCACCGACAAAGGCTACTCTCGGGTGTCAAGGAAAATGTTGAAGTAACTCTTGGGTCACAGGGAGATGTCTCAGTGATGAAGCTAAGTCTCATCGACAGATTGTATCCTTGTGGTGACTTCGCAATGAAAAAATATTCACTGTGAAGTCTTAGCGAAAGTCATAAGTAATGCTGACAGAAGTCTTCGGGTTAACTTTGGGTGCTCAGAGAAACATCTTGGCGAAGGGCATATGTTTTTCCAATGATGTAATGCATTCAGTATAGGTCTTGCCGAATGGAAGTCATCAGAGTGACTTAGGACTTTGGTATGAAGTCCTAGCGAAGGCGAGTAGTCTCGCCGACTACTGGGTGTTTCATTATGACTTCTTCGGTCATTGTAACATCTTGGTGAAGGGCTTGAGTCTTGTTGACTCAGTAAGACTTAGGGAGCTTGGAGAAGGTCTTGGCGAAGAGGAAGGGTCTTGCCAATGGGTAAAAGACTTCAGGTAGCACAAGGTTGTCAGTAGAAGGTCTTGGCAAAGACTTATTGTCTTGCCAATGTTTTCTCTGAATGCAATATGACTTCTTCCATTTGTTATGAGTCTCGCCGATAAGGGAAACCTTGGCCAATAGAATCAAATTGGACATCGATGGTTTCATTATGACATG
>VDFB02125336.1:0-30469 GCA_007258455.2 Sequoia sempervirens | reverse complement strand
AATATCATGTATAGTTTGAAAGATATTAAATTTTTCATCCTAGAAAATTTCTCCAATATAGCTTCAAACTAAAATTTGAAGCCTTTAGAAACCTCAAAAAATCTTGAAAAGTGGACAAAATTATCTTTAGATGATTTTGGTGTTATAAATCTATTTGAGATATTTCCAACAACATATTATTGTAACATAAAAAATTTTCAGCCTTGAAAATTTCACACTATGTTAAGCTCCCCCCATGTGCTTCGACCTAATTATGCATCTAATCTACCCATTTTTATAAATAACTTTACAAAATTAAAAAAATGGGATTGAAAATAAATATTTAATATTTAATCCTGATATTAAAGGCCACGAAAAGGATGGGTTTGGACTAGGGCATCTAGTACCCTTATCTATACCATTTAGGATAAAATTTAAATATGTTGGTATCAACATTTTAATATTTGAAAATCCCAAATCATTTGTCGACTATTTGTATTTGATTTTTGAGCAATTAGAAGAATTACATATAAATAAAAATCATTTTTATCATTTTAATCCTAACATGTTTTATAAGGAAATTAAGATTGTTATTGAGTAGTAAACAATAGAATTGGTAGAATTACAACATTTAATTCACCAATTATATTTTTAAAAATCTCAACAGTTTACTACTTTTTCATAAATAACCTAGGAACATCATTGCATCATAGAATTTAGTCAATTAACAACACATCATTCCACCAACAAACAAAGGATTAAAACCTTGATGTGCCATTCTAGCTCTTCCATTGACTTTTGTAGCTAAGTGGGTATTGAGATACTTTTTAATCCTTTTCATGTTTCATATTAGAAGAAGTGTGATCTAAGAATTAGATCCTTCTTTCCAATCAAAATTTTTGGTGAACTGGATTGTTTGTGCACTTTAAAGTCTTCTAAAATCTAAAGCATTCCATTTTAAAATTTGAGTATAATATTAGGTTGTATAAATTCATCATTTATGCATACTTAAATTTCTATTAAAAATATTGAAAAAAGTTAAAATTTAAATTACATTTTTATTTTGGAGACAACAGGGGTTGTTAATTTCAGTTGTTTTGATTAGATTAAAATTGGAAGGGATAGTACCCATTTACAAAATAGCCATAGAGGAAAACCAGAAACTCATGAGTAGTGAGAAAACAAAAAAAGTAAATAGAAACTAAAGCTTAAATAGTTCGACCAGTAGTAAAACAGTCAAAAACCCACAAAGCCGGGACCAACACAAAACCATAGGGAACCTACAGGTCTCCCAATAACTTGAGACCAGTGATCACATTCCATTCCTGAGATAGGAATTAGAGCTTCTTTTCGAAAGTCATAGGCCCTTGTTAAATGACCTGGGTTTCCATTGTGACATCACGAGCCAAGGTGTCCACCTTTTTTCCCTTCTTTTTATGTGTGACCATCTTCCACACCTTGGACAACTTGCTTCCCCTGGCACTTCCTTAACTCATCCTAAAAAACCTGAAGAGTGAGGGAAATTTTCTTCATGGTTTCTTTCCTATAGTCATTGATGACCCTTAGACACTGCATGGCCTTCTCCCGGTTCTGATGTATGGCATCAATCTTTGTCAGTAAATTCTTCTTTTATTCTTTAGTACCAATGATAGCCCATAGATCATTCAACTATTTTCCCCACCTCTCCCACTTCTTGAAAGACTTGGCCAAAGAAGCAATCATGTCCCAATGTGCCTTATTCTCCACCTCCCTAGGCCACTAGACTTGTTCTAGAACCTTACCTTCCAAAATTTGGATTCTTTCTTTAGCCATGACTAGCTAACCCAAGAGCCACTCCTTGATATCCTTCTGAATATTGTCTCTAAAATTTCATTAATATTTTTGCTTAGAGGGTTAGCAGAGGTACGAACCGACCTAGATTCAATACCAATTTCCTCTAGATTGATGCACAAGTTGGAAGAATTTTGTGGGTTAGGGTTAGAAACAAGAGGGGTATTAGGAATTGTTGATCATGACATTAGTTGCACACCAACAATGCATATAAATCCTCCAAGAAAAACTGTGAGAACCTATCTTTACTTGAAAGACTGAACTAGGACAACCTAAATCTTAGGATGACTCAGCTTAATCCAAGGCTTGTTTATGTCAGGTCTTGACCATACTAGGTTCGCATTAGAGTTCATTGTGATAATGTTGTTAATCATGAGGGGTAAACAGTAATTTTTGGTTCTCAAAGGAATCATAAGGATCAGTAATAGATATTTGTGGTTTGGTCATGAAATCAAAAAATATGCAATAATATTTCATGAATTTCAAACTTTGATAGATCACTTAAGTAGATTTAGCTTTAAGAATTCAACAATTATATGGAAACCAAAGATTTGCAACTAAATTTCCATTCATTCATCTCTTTTTTTTAAATATTTTTGAAATTTAACATCTATTCTAAAATAAAACATCAAAAATACTTGAAAAAGTAAAATTTATCCTAGGTATTATCCATGCATGCCCCAAGAATTAACCAAATCAAAGAAAACCACTCTATACTTCACTAGATTGTTTCATAGCTAGGCATAGAATGATGCGATATTTTAAAGAAAGGGAGATTTATTTGGACATCAGGTAGGTTCTGTATGCACCCCTTAAACAAAACAACATACAGTCTTGTCTAGTTGAACAAACAATTAGCTACAAAGATTTCATACCAGGCTGTAGCTTTCAAATTATCTTTGATATTGATTAGATTCTATGTGCATACAAGTTTTTAATCTAGAATGATTCAGAAAATAGGAAAAAAAGAACAAAACTTAAAGAAGTTTCCACTTCCGACATTCACAAATTTTGAACTTAAATATTAAAGTAAAGCATAAAATTGTCTTTTATAGGAATGAGGAAAAAAAATTAAACTTAAGTCTATCAAAGGGAACCATAAAAAACAAATAAAAAAATGGCACGTGACAGATCCCAGTTGTTAGTGGAATCTTCTAGACAAAGTCAAAGCTTCGACTTCTTCATCAACATTAATCTTCAAATCTAAGCTTCGGTATACAAACAATCCACAATAAACAAGACCATTGGTATCCTTCAAACTCTAAGACAATACACCTCCACCAGGATTGAGAGCAACCTGCAAAATTCCTTTCAACAACATATCCTTGTGCTAACTTCCAGTATCCGATATCTAGTTATTCATTTCCATGCATCAAACCTCAGGTCACACAGATCTTCTTCACCTTTCTTCAATTGATACTCCCAAAAGGAAACCAATACCTGTTGTATACACTCTTTTTGAATTTCTCGAATTACCTTCCAACTATATTTGAGCTTGGTATAATCTTTTGATATCTGGAGGACATTTGATTCCTCTACATCTTCTTTGTTTTATATTTGACCATAGCATTCCTATAGTGTATAATTTCATCAATGACTTCCTGGTTTAGCAAATGAACGGGGTCTTTATTCAATCTTTCAAGCCAGTCCTTGGAAGATTTTACTTCTTTACCATCCTGTCCTAGCATCTAGGGATCACAATCCTATTGTGCTAGCATTTCAATGAAAGTTTTATCACTATCAATCAATTTATTTCATTTCTCCGCGACTCTCAAATCCTTCTACACATTGCACTAAGGTGTCACCTTCCCAATTTATCCGTTTCTTTCATTTTCTGACCATCAGCACCTCTTGTTCTATGATTATCTTCTCACCTATCAATTCCTAGACATTTTTTTGAATGAGAGCCTTTGAGTTTCACCTTTTAGCATCAATTTGTTCCTGGTAAAATTTGCATTCTCCTTCTAATCTTTTGGACTTTTTGCACCAATGATATGGCTCTTTATACTTCCCAATCACATCTGTGATTAATTTTTCTCCTTGCCTCACCAAGTACTCCATCCATTCTTCAAAAACACTCATTTTATGATGAGGTGTCATGATAGCATCCACCTACTCTTGTGACATGAGTAGTGGGTTTTGAGGAAATTAGGTCTGTGCTTGACCACACTGGGCTAATAATACTATGAAATTTTCTAGGTGGGTAATCCGTTCTTTCAGCTCTCTTTTCTTTTGTTTACTTTTCTACACCTTCGTGACAATTGTCTCTAAATTCATCTTCATTTCTTCTAATTCCTATCCCTAGGATGAATGTCCAACATTGATACTTGTCACTTTGTACTCCTTAGGAATTATCTCATGTTTTCTTTTATCCACTACTGGAGTAGCTATATGGAGTGTTCTTCCTCCATCTACATTCTTCTGCATAACATGTTTTGTTTTTGCTCTTAGCCTAGGTTTGCGAGTTTCCACTTCTTACATTAACCTCTTGAGATCTAGAGGTAATAGTTCCACTTCTAATGGGGAAGCCAATTCCTGGACCAACCAATTAGGTGCATCTTCATTATATTCTACCTCTGCAACATTTCTTTATTCTTGGTCTTCAATATGCTTAGGAACTTCTTCTCTTACAATTTCAACCTCGCATGTCACATCCCCTAGAATTGGTACATTTTAGTATTTACTAGCATGGATTCTGGATTTAAGATTCAACACTATCTCTTCATTTCCAAGACTTATATTTTCCTATCCAGCCATATGCTCAATATCGGTCTTCAGGGCATCACTTTCTACATGTCTTGTTACCTCAGGATTCTTTTCATTCCTCACCCTGCCATCCAAAGTTTGTGTGGGATATATATTTTCAACTTCAACCTAGTCTTCTCTTGTCTTTTCAAAAACCTACGGTTGTTCAAAATCATTTTCATCATTCCCTAGTGGAAGTTGGGAATCAATTGTATCTTCAATAACATCATTAGTGGGAACTTGACCTATAGTTTCCCCTGTTTCTTTTTCATCAAGTATTTCAAGGTTTCCTACCTCTGGGAAGAGTGTTCCTCTTATGAATTCTTCTTCTTCAACATCTATAGGAATTGACCCTATATCCAAAATTTCTTCCACCATTGGTTGTACCATGGGTTTCTCCTTAGATTTTTCTCTTTTACTCCCCCCATCATGGCACCCCATTTCTCCCATTGTTCCCTAATTTTCTCTTCATTTAATTTAGAACTCTCTTCTAGAGCCACATGAGTCTTTCCCAGTTTCTATTTTACTGCAACCATATTGACTAAAGGATGAGAGGTAAATAATGCTACAACCCTCTAAGATGTAGACCTTGTTTGAGCATGAGTATTCATTTTCATTCTCACCTCTTTATCAATCATAGGTTGAATCTTTGAATTTTCCATGGAAGAAGATGCCACTATAGGCTTCACTATCACTTTGACCTTACTCGGTCTAGTTTCTTTATGTTGGCTACCTAGCGCCAATGAAACTCTCTGGCTTGAGGCATCAGGATTTATTTTCTCAATATGCATAGTTGTATTTGCTTTGCTAGCTTTTATTTTCTTCTTATTAGGCTCCTCATACCTAGACTCACTTCCTTCTCTCTATTTCTTCTTTGTATTGAGCGAGTATGTAGGCCTGGCCCCAACTTTTCTTAAAGTTTTACAATAATCATCAATCCATTGTTGAGTATGCATCAAAACTTGTTTATAAATTTTCTTAACATTCATTATTTCTTTGCTTTCATAATTTGGATCTAGAATATGTTCATCATAAACCTTGGTTGAATTTAAACCAGATTCAAAACCTCTCCATAATCTTCATCCAACTGATCTAGAATGTCATGGCTCACTTAAGAATTCATGCTGATTATAATGACAACCTTTGATATGATCTTTTCATCACCTCATGTTCATCATCACAATTGAGCCAAAAATATTCTAAATGATGAACATGGGAACACTTTCCAGCTATCCACTTGGCAATATGGGTATGTGTAGGAGCATCATGGAAAAAACAAGCCCTTAAGTGGTGAAAATTTTAGAAAAATCAGAGTTAGGAAACTTGATGTAAAAATTTGAATAAGTTATCTATATTATTTCAAAAATATGTAAGAATAGAATATGTAGCAAATTGAATGTAGTTTCTAAACTTCTAGGTTTATTTTTATTTTTAAAATCTATTTGGTGAAAAGAATTTGAAATTTCAATCTTGATGGTACTTAAATTTTAGGAAAAAAATAAGTAAGTGTTTGTTTGACCACCCTAACCACAATATAATGATAATTATTTTTTATAATATTTTAGATATAAGTAGAGGACTCATGTCCCAATGTGATGCATATTTTTTTGTAATTTTTTTCCAAGTGTATAATTAATTATTAATTTTTTAGTACAATTTTTAAAAATTATAAAAAACTTGTATGTCTGACCACCTTAACTTGGTCAAAACTTCATGAAATTCATTTTTTTTTAATCAAATAGTATCTGAAGCATATAATATAACGCATGTTTCAAAATTCAAAAATATGATACCAGGTTTGAAAGCTATAGATTTTTTCAATCAACCTATCAATCAACCACTTTAGTCACACAAATTGACCACTTTAGTCACATTGCACTTATAATTCCCCATTGTGATGGGAAATTTGACATAATTTCTTTTATGTTCCGCACTTAAAAGATCATGGGATGTCTTCATCTTTCTTACCAATTTGAATAGTAACAATTTGTTTATTGGGTACCTAGGCAACATAAAAAGGTATTCTTCGAATCCTTCAACCCTGATGTAGGTGAAAGTGGGAAGCTGAATGTACCAACCTCCAACCTGTTGAATGATCCTTTGTGCTTCTAGAGACAATCGTTTAGCTTTGTCACCCTCCATTGTCCTTACTAGCTTCATGGAAAACACATCATTAAATCTCTGATAATGCTCAATATATTCATGAAAAGTAATTTGGGGTAAATGAGCATATATTATACTATTCGCTACTTCTCCGCCTAGGGTACCAACTCTATTCAACCCTTGCTTATTTTCCCTTAGAGCATAGGAATAAATCACATATGAGGACATAGAAAACCATAGAGATTGGGGAAATGCCTTTATCTGATCAAGTAGCCTGCCACTGATAAAAATTCCTCAATGCATTTGCATGGGCCTTCCATTAATTTGTCTATTATTACGAACATCCATAGTTTGAAGTTTCTAGAGTATCTAAGTCCAGGCATCCTACTTAGCATAGTTGTAACATCTTGAACATCTAGGTTGAACATAGATCTTAGAATTGGTTTCATTTGCTTTGTAATTTCCTCTTGGCACCACTATGTACTCATAATTTTCCTATTATGCTCTTCAACACTTAGGTAGGTTTTAGTATTTGTTCTTACATCTATCAGGTTCATTTGAGGAAATGTGAGGAGCCCAAATGTATGTACAATTCCTTTCATGAAGAGATCTTCATAGATTCTTCCTTCTTTTTCAAAAATGAGCTCTTATCTAGGTTGTAACAATTTAAACATTCCATAACCAATTCAGGGGCCTCCATTGGTGGTGGAAACCCTCTTGCTAAATGTAACCCACTTGCTATAATATTCTTTGTACATTGAGAGGAATTTTCTTGTTGGGCCCATGCAATGAGTTAGACATCAAAAAACCATCCTAGATGGGTATCAGTAACTATCCCACCAACTAGTACAACTTGCAAAGAAAAATATTGAAACTCATTTTTTGGCATGGCTTCAGAAGTGCTCATATTCACTTATGTGTCTTGCATTTTTTACAGATATGTGCCCTGTGTGTGAGTTGGGGTTAAATTTAACTAGTTATCTTCAAAAAATTATAAAACTTTCAATCTTACCATTTGGTTAAATTCATTTCAAAACAATCAACATTTCAATTACCAAAGGAAATACCATTGTAAACACTAAAAAATGTCCTAATCGATGTCATATATTTAAATCAGATTTACTAACATCATTTCCTCTTTAATCCATCATCTTTCCACTGAATTAATTTAATTAACCTAGCTAATTAATTAATTGCATAATTTTCATCTATTAGCCTAATTAATTAAATTGGGCTAATTCATCTCTTTCCATGCTAACACTTCATCTAATTAAATTAAATAAATCAAAATATTTAATTTAATCTCCTAAGTCATCTTATTTAATTAAATAACCCTAAGTTATTTAATTAAATATCATTTCACCCCTCAATTATTTATTAAATCATCTAATTTAATAAATATCTCCCAATTCTTCTAATTCCCTAATTGCATAAATTAAACCTTGTTTAATTAGCAATTAAACTAATTTTCCTCTAAGAAAAGGGAATATTCCCATGGAATATCCCTTATCCTCCGTTTTGCACAATTAAAGCTTTGTTTTAATTTGTAAATTACCTTTTTCCTCACCCAAAGGAATATTCTCTCTCCTCCAATCAACTCACTTAGCTTCAAATGCAAGTTAACCTTTAACCTCTTTAGCAAGTTACCTTTGACCTATGTGAGCAGGTCAAAAGTGTGTTTGCTTGAGGCAAGTGTGATCCCTTGATTAAATTTCATCTTGCATTCTCATCCATTGATGATAATCCAAGATCCATGCCTCTCATCCACTTCATCTTGAACCATTGATTAATATTTTTGATCTCAACCATTCATTCCTCATTTTCTCTCCTATAAATGGGTCACTATTTGGAGACAAATTGATCCATCTTTCAATTGCAAACTTATGATGTTGAATTCACTTGTATCCATACCCTCAATTTACTCACTTTTAGTTTATTTTAGTTAGTTTTAATTGCATAATAGCTTAGAGCATCCATTAATGGCTTTCATGCATCCATCTTAGCTTGTTTATAAATTAGGGTTTTTCATCTTTTAGCATAGCTTTAGATTAGATTAGCTTAGCATTTGTATATCTTTATCATTTAGCATAAAATCATGGTAACTTAGTTTACATCATGTTCATTTTTTGCATAAACTAGGTTTTTATACATCAATCACAATGGTTTCATCGATTATCTTCCATAGAATCAACTGAAACAGGCTCACTGATCACAGGATTGGGAAAGGGTCGTCATTCCACATCAACACAATGCCAATTCCACAACTGGATAAGTTTAGATGGATTAGAGTAGATGTTTTGAAAGCTTTCATAATTTAGTATGTTAGGTTTTGATAAAATGTTTAGTTTCAATTTCATTTGAATGATCTTGTTGAGATTCGAGTATTAGTGTCTCTATTATGCTTTGATTCTTCATGGATCAAGTGTAATTCAAACAATACTAATATTTTCACATCACATTCTAGCACTAGAGGGATGGAAACCGATAATCTAACCATTTTTTTAATCTTGAATTCCATTTTCATGTTGTTCTACAAGTTCTGATGACACTCAAAATACAAACAATGATGTTATTTCAATAGCGTCGCCATATAGCGACACACTATCAATTTGAAACACCAACACGTATTTAATTTGCTAACGCTAATTTAAATATGGTGACACATATTTAATTTGGAGATATCAAAAAATGTAAAGGGCGATGCTCAAACTCATCAGTCTGATTCTTTCAAATTCCAAATCATGATGCTATCGTTAGAAGTGACACCCATCAAAATAGCGACGCTATCATGCTCACTAGTCTTGCTGTAGAGTGACGCCTAGACTTCAAATCATGATGCTATCATGTGTAGCGATGCCCAACTCTGGTAAGAAGTTTAATGAATTTTTTTTCAACATGTACTTTAATTTCTTGACTTTATCTAAATTCTAACATGTCATTGAATTCTCGTTTTTTCTCTTTAGACTAACTGGTTTTGCAGATTTGGAGAAAAACTAGGAAAAAATTTACCCCAACTTGTTGGGGTCATAACTTTCCACTTGGTGGTCAAAATTCAAATCTATTTGCACCATTGGAAAGATCTCCAAGAGTACTAATTCATTCTCTAAAAATCAAGTGCCTTCAATAATCAATTTTTAATGACCAATGCAAGTTTCAACCCCAAATTCTACTCTGAAGGCCTTCGAAAATGTGATTTACTATAACATATAAAAAATTGAAAAAAATTTAAAAATTTTAATTTTTGGTTTTTCTTAGTTGTAGTTATTGTAATAGTGTTTTGGAACTTGTGGCCCAAAAACTATAACCCACCATATGTTGCTTTGGGTTAAGTTTTAGGACCACTAAATTTACATTGGGTTTTAAGACTTACAATCTTAGGAACAACTAGCTTTCAATTGGGCTGCCTAAAATTCATTTTCAAAGTTGGTTAAAACTGAACCTTCACATCATCATTTTATTTTGGGCTTAAAATTGAACAAGGAAAATTCATCTTTCAACTCATGCTTAAAACAAATTCATCATTACTTTGAAAGGTTTTAAAATTGACAATTGTTTGCTATGTTTTATGATTTTCATCGTTGTTGGTGAATGCATATGCAATTCTCTCATGTCATTTGGCGATCTTGAGAAACATAAACATTCTCAACACTTTGCAAAATCACCCACATCTTTCAATGGGGTTTAAAATTTAACCATGCTAGTGTGAGAAAAGTACATTATGTGTGATCCCTCCTTGTGCTTTACACAAACTGGGTAGTAGAACTACAAGTGTACTCTCTTGCTTTTGTTATCTTTAGAGGGGCCTACCTAAGACAAATTTGAAGGCAACTCCAACCAGTTTTTCACTCGGGCTGGTATATAAATGGATTAGACTAAACTATCAAGTCCTCATGGTATCTAGGCCTTAGTCGTACAATGTCTTTTAGAATGGGGTACTACAGTAAAAAGTATAAGAGCCCCTAGTAGGATTGATTAAAGCCTTTAGTGGCTTGTTGGATGCTTGCAAGGTGCCACATCCCTGATTATCCTTACTACAACCCATTTTTTTAGCAAGCCAAAATCCTAAAATATTTGTTGGTGCAAGAGCGGTCATTTTGAGATTTGGTGGTCCCAAGAAGTGTGTGTCATGGAGGGGAGCCAATGTTGCTAAATCTCTAACTATTCGCATTGTCTAGTGTTTGGAGAAATATAAGTGGGGACTCAACAAATATGGTCATTTCTATCCTAGGATTGTAAATTATTGTGAGTCAGTTTAACACTTTGCTTGGTTTCAAAATGATACAAAAACAAAACATTCACTATCTTTCTCAAAATTTCAAACACTTTGGCCTAAATATGGATACCTCTTGAAAAAATCCTTAATATTGCTGTTTTCTTGAGGATTCTATCCTTAGAGATTTCTAAATATCTTGACTTATATCAAAATCCATATTTTCCAAAGACAACATAGGAAATTATGGCTTCAACCTCATGATTTTCACGAAATGGACATTGTGAAAGTTATGATGTTTTTGACATAAACATTTAGTTTGAAAACATAACCAAGATAAGTGTTTTTTGGTAAAAATAAATTCATTAATCCAAGATTAAATCAAATGAACACCCCACATTGATGTTATGTTCAAATTTGAATCCACCCAAAACAAACAAATTGAGACAAGAAAACATTGGCAAAAATCATTGAGTTCCATTTGTATACACATAAAAATGGTCATGTTTATAATCTGACAATTAATTAAATATTTATTATTTAATTAATTTATCTAAAAGTCCTCTACATATGATTAAATTTAATTAATTTAATTGTATTGTTCATTCATCTTATTCTTTCTTCATGATTAAATAAATTTATTTTATTTAATTATTTTCATACGTCCACTTAATTAATTAAATAAATACATTTTATTTATTTAAATTAATTATCATTGTTTGAATTTAAATTAAATCTTTTGATTTAATTAAGTTTAAATATTTCTCTTTCTTCTATTTTAAATTCTTCTTCTAATTAATTAAATATTTCATTTAATTAATTTCATAAAAGTGGTTTAATTAAATAAACCTTATTTAATTAAATATCTTTTGCTTTCTTTCTAAATCACAATTAGATATTTTATTTAATTGTAAAATCTTCTGAAATCTTCTCATATCATAATTAAATATTTTATTTAATTATGAGATCTTCTGCTTTTTTCAAAAATCTTGATTAAAGCTTTCTTCTTATCACAAAACTTTCTTCTGCTTTAAAAGCTTAATTAAATATTTTATTTAATTAAGAAAAAGCTGAATATCCTCCACAAATAAATAATTGAATTTTTAATTCATTATTTATCAGCTTTTAAATCTTTCTTTTATTCTTTTAAAGAAAGATGATTTCTTATCTTCTTATCTTCTTCTCTGTCATAAAAATAGAAAAATCTTGTTTTCAAGTTTTCTTCTATTTTCTCTTTAGTTTCATCCTTCTTCAACCATTCGATCTGTCAGGAATTATCACAACCATCAATCAAGACAGCCAATCAGAATCATTCGAAAAACTCTATAAATACCTGTGTGAATCCAAGCATTGATAATAGGCAATTAATTAGAGTTCATGCATTTAATTCATTTAGTATTCTCATATCATAGCATCATGTTTACTTCAAGCATATTAGTTCAATTCAATATCATAGTTTAATCTTGCATCATGCATCACATTTAAAATCTCATTCTTTAGGAAGACATTTTGTTGAGCCTAGCCTACAAATCTGAGAGCAAAAGCTGGAATCAACAAAAACACTGAAGATAGAGGACAATAGGACGATAATTGAAGCAGAATACTGAGTTTGCATTTATTTACTTTTTATGTTTTGTTTTGATACAATGTCTTATTGGTGTGCTTGAATAGTATTTATTTTAATTCATTATGCATATTATTTTTGATCACACATTTCTGGCGCCCACCGTGGGGCCTATGCCCCCATTTTAGACTTCTTTCTTGCAGGTCTTCTTGCAAGTTTTCTGGCAGGTTTTCTGGCATCTGGCAGCGCATCTAGGAGATCCAATTTTTTTCATTTTACAGGTACTTCGGCGCATCTGAAGACTGTTTCGGCGCATCTGGGAATTTCTGAAGAGCATATAGGAAATAGAATGGTGCATATGGCCATTTCTGCAGAGCATATAGGAGTTTAATTACTGCATATAGGACATCATTAAGTGCATTCAAATCTGTTTCAAAAAAATTATAAAAAAAATTGCATTTTAGTTTAGCGCATTTAGGTTCTATTTTTGCGCAATTATGTTCTGTTA
This sequence comes from Sequoia sempervirens, assembly GCA_007258455.2. Classification (NCBI taxonomy): domain Eukaryota; kingdom Viridiplantae; phylum Streptophyta; class Pinopsida; order Cupressales; family Cupressaceae; genus Sequoia; species Sequoia sempervirens. The sequence goes on along the minus strand of VDFB02125336.1, from coordinate 17,530 downwards.
TTGCACATTTTTAGGTTCTGTTATTACGCATCTGAATTCTGTTCTCACACATATAGGTATTGTTTTCACGCATCTGGGTAACAGGGTTGCACATATTGGTTCTGTTTTCGCACATCTGGGTAACAGAGTTGCGCATCTGGGTTGTAACAGAGATTTTGAGTCTGACGCCTTCCGCAGACAGAATTTCTTTCCATTTTCTTGCTAGATTTAAAATGAATCAATCTAGGGTAGCCACCACATCTTTATCATGCAGTTAAAATGAACCCAATGTCTATTGTGAAGCAAAATCTTCACTTAGATTAAATCATTTTTTATTTTGGTGCACCTAAAATGAATCTGTCTACTCTTTTTGACTGTGTTTGAAAGTGGTAGGTGATTATGCTCTCACCCTGTGCAAACTACGTGATCAAAAAACCAGACCCACTTTTCCCTGTGTAACCTTGACTTGATAATCGAAGTATCCTCTCCCCTTGCGCACTTGTGCGATCTTGGGTGCAAGAGAAACGGTTATTGACTCTAGAAATTGGGCTCTACCTCGATTTTCATCACCTCAACGCGACTCAAACCGGCAACGGAGCTAAGGCCAAGCTACCCCCGATCGATATATAAATGTAAATCTTAAGGGAAAACCTAAGGTTTCTTGTGCGGTGCGGATGTGTCATACGGACGGAGTTGTACTCCCTTAAACCCTGTTGAGCTTAACCTCTTCAAGCTGGAGTGCCACCTTAATGATGATTAATCTCTTGCCCCATGTATGGCCACTCAAACGGGGGTCCCGAACTAAAAACTCTTGTGTAGTAAGCCAAAATCCTTCTATTTGCTAGCGCAACACCGGTCGGTGTGAAGGCATCCACACTTTCGCAGTTTGTATTAGAGGTGATCAGCTCACCATGGGAGTTTCATGGGGGTTGGAAGCTTGGTTGGCCTGAGAAGAGAGTGCACTATAAGGGGGAGCCCATGCAGCCAAGCTTCTGAATTCACACGCTACAGATATGTGGTTACGTGGAATCTAGTGGATATTGTCCTGGCCTAACCTAGGTTGTGCTTGTCTTATTCTGTGCTTGGTTATGATCAACTTAAATCAGACTGTTTGTTGTGCTTTCAAAAACATTAATTCAGATAAAGGATCATCCAAAATGAACATGAAAAACTTCAGCTGAAAATTTTGAAAACTGGTCAAAAACTGTCTTTGAAACTGTTTTAGCGCATCTAGGAAAAACTGTAGCGCATATACAATCTGTTCTTGTGCATCAACTTCCTGGTTCAGCGCATCTGAGTAATCTTCCAGCGCATTTAGGGACTGTTTTAGCGCATATACTTCTTGGTTTAGCACATCTAAGCTCTGTTTCTGTGCATTCAAGGTGTTCTGCAGCGCATTTGACTCTTTCTCCAGCGCATATGCCTCTTTTTGCAACGCATTTGGGGAACAGAATAGCGCTTTTAGGTTTCTGTCAAATTTTGTAGACCCAAATTTCTGACATTTCTCTCCCATGTTGAGGAAGTGGAAATCAACCAAGTTCGTCAAGAAATCAGTCTCCAATAGGATCAAGAAACCCAAAACGAACTTTAGTTACAAAGAAACCTTAGACTGCAGAGAATTTTTGTATAAGATTCGACACGTCTTGCTCCATTATCACAAATTTCTCCATAGATACCAAGACTACATTAGAGGATTCACTGACAATTACACTATAGAACCTTTAGCTACTCAAGCTTATTATCAAAGATTAGCGTTATCTCAACATCACAATCTTAATCAACCTCTTGAGTTCGAGAATATACCACAACCTTCGATTGAATATTCAACACATCCTAGTCAAATCCTTCAGTGACCTTTTTGATCATATCATAAGATTCCTTTCATATGCCTATTTTTACAAGATCTCAATACAACAAAATAGGAGAAGAGTCTCAACGAGAGAGTCCTACCCATAACATTCAAGAAGAAGGTGAACGTGGTAATCCTCATTTTAGTGTGAATCACAATCCTCTTTTCAGTGACGACAATATGGCTGATAGAGAGGAAAATCCATCTCATAAGTACAAAGACATGAACAAAACTCCCGTAGATAGTGACAATGAGCAAGAGGAAGAACTTCACATTAGAGAGGCTGAACAAGACCCCAAGTTTCTTAAAGCCATAGAAAAGATCCTGCAACTTGACAAAGAAAAGTATTTTCTCTTCCTAGCCGATCAAGGAGCTAAACTGCCTAAGGATTTTGATACTAAGAAATTAAAGAGCAAAGAGGAAGAAACATCCCCATCTGATCTTACTGCTCTTACTCAACAATTTAAGGCACTCCAAGGACAAATCAAAGAGTTATAAGGGGGAACCACAACAAAGAAATACACTCTTGATGACATATGTCCTTATCCTTTTGATAGAAATCTCAATATGATTCCATTTCCTAAACATTGTGAAATTCCCAAATTTGATCGTTATAATGGGAAATCGGATCCAATTGACCTGTTAGAGACTTCCGAAACATGACTTTAGAGTTTGCACATGAAGACACTTACTGCGACTATTCCCTCGGAGCCTTGGAGTTAACTCTATGGAATGGTTATCTAAGATTACACCTCCTGTTCAAACATTTGAGGAATTGATCAATTTGTTCATAACACAATGATCTGACACCACTGATTAGGTACACATTTATTGCTGCACTTCAATCCATATTTGTCCACCTGAGAAATGATTGAGATATCCACCAATCCTGACAGGATAACCCACCATTGACACAGACTTGGGCCTTTGATCAACATGAATGGAATTATTTTGAGACCATTCTCATGTCATTTCATGTCATTGACTACAAATACATCAAATGCAATCATGTTTCACTAGTCACTGACTAGTGTCATTAGAATCACTCACAAAACCCCACAACGCTTTTCATTCTTCTCTAATAAGAGAACTTTCACTCCACTAGGAAAATCCTTGGAATCTACTTTCAAAGAGGTTATGGAAAAAAATGTCCTTACTTTGCCACCTCAACGCAATTATGAACCTAGTATAAAACCTCCATCATGGAATGAAGCTTATTATTGTGATTATCATAGGTGCAGAGGTCATCGTACAAACAACTGTCAAGCTTTGAAGCATGCTCTTCAAGACCTAATTGACAAAGGAATTATCACAGTAGAAGGACAACAAAAATCCAATGAAGATCACCAAGCATTTCGCAACCCTCTACCAAATTATCAAAAGGGAGAGTCTTCTGACAAAAATGTGAATCAAATCGATGACACTATAATCCGTCACCTCTACATGGATGATGAGCGAATCAATGTTATAAAAATCAAGGAGCAAATAGACAATAGACAAGTTAATGTCACAACGAGAGCACAAGCTAAAGTTGTCTTGAAAGGTGTTGCTTCAAAATCCACTGAGCCCTTCCCTCAACATCGATATGACTTAGTTAACCAACTTCGAAAAACTCCGGCCCAAATTTCCATTTTAGAACTCCTAAAGATTTCTCCTGCACATAAGGAAATTTTAGACAAGGCCCTTTTTGAAACAACTGTATCCATGGATTTGGATGTGAACCGATTTCAAGCCATGGTAGGACATTTGTCCTCACCCACATGTCTTTCATTCTCTGACAAAGATGATGTTTCCATGACTCATCCCCACAATTCATCATTATACTTAGAGGTCATGATCCACAAGTTCCGTGTAAAACGTGTCCTAATAGATGGAGGGGCTGGTTTGAATATATGTACCTTGAAGTTAGTCCAAGCTTTAGGATTTTCTGAGGACTCCATTGATCCTAGAAGAAAGATTACTATTAAAGCCTATGATGATGAGGAAAGAATGTCTAAAGGTCTAATCATGCTACCAATCAGAGTGGGACCTGTTATCAAAAATACCTTTTGTCAAGTATTAGAACGAGATCTGGCATATAACATCTTGTTGGGTCGTCCTTGGATCCATGAAATGCAAGCTGTTCCGTCCACGTACCATCAATGTCTTAAGTTTCCATATGACGGACAGGAAATCACTATATCAGTTGATAATTCAAACACCCAAACTTGTGCTAACATCAAAGCTAGTCAGGATACTTTGGTTCCAAACAATTGAGAAGCGCTTGCTAATACTTCTCCTAAGAATGATACATAAATCAGTCAATTAGCCAAAAGCTTTGATAAGAAACTGCAGTTCAAGGAAAGTGGAGTTGGGGAATATTCTCTCTATCTTGCTAATCTACCTACATCACCTCGATCACATGGACAACCTTCTATTACACAACAACAGATATCAGTAGCATCAACATCAGCACAACTACAAACAGAACCAACTACCAAGTTCAATGGACAATTTATCAAAGAAAAATTCCCTCTGGGGGATCCTGAAGATACAACAATTCTGAATTGGCTTTATAAGGATGAAGATGAAATAGTTCTAAATGTCACCTTACCAACTGACAGATATGGGAAATGATATTCCATCATGCAAAAGATGGGATATGACAATGGTCCTCTTGGAAAAAGAAAAGAAGGCGTAGTTGAGCCTATCCATCTTCTAGGGCTTGCTGCATATGATAAAACTGGACTAGGCTATGATGCTACCCCATCCAACCAATCACAGGGTAATGTTTTTACACTACAAGAAGGTTCTGATAAGAAAGAGGCATGTTTGGCATCAATCCTGAAGTTCATAGAAAATAACTCTGATACAGATTCTGCTGAATATGAATGGGATACCATCCATGATGATGAATTTTGGAGAGACAAAGAGGTAGATGTCGTACACAAATATACACCAACTTTAATCAAAGGAGAAGGTTCAGGGTCCCAACCACAAGGATCTGAACTACAAAGCAACTATGAGTCTAGTGATACTGAGTCGGATCTTAACGAACAAGACTATCAGGAGAATAGTACCATCATTGATCTACCTCATGCCTTGGATCCTACCGATAACTCTATTTTGACCCTAACCATCGCCGATTTCACATGACCAAATGACTTGTTACCTTTGATCCATCCTGATCTCATTGATTGGGATCTAACTGAACCTCTTGACTTGCCTATTTTTCCAAATGACAAAGCTATCATAAACTTCCTTTCCGCAGATGATATAAATGATTGTTCCACTAGCGATTTTCAGTATGAAGTCTTTAATCAGGAGAGTGTCAAGTCTCCTAGCTGCAAAAATGAAAATAAAGAAAAATGATCTAGTGGTGAAAACCAGAATCTGGCAGTACTAGATCAAATAAAAGATAAAATAAAGAGCGTATCAGATGGTGAAAACCTTTTCAAGGTGCTAGCTGATGGGAAACTTGACACTCTCCTAGAGCACTATCATGAGAGATTGCCCATCTTGGTCAAGCCTACAAAGGAAATCAATATTGCAGCTACAGATAATCCAAGGATTCTACAGGTAGCTGAATCAATGATAGATAAAGAAATCCCAAAGTTCATAAACTTTCTCAAAGAAAATCAGGTCAATTTTTCTTGGTCATATGTGGACATGCCAGGTCTAGATCCTGATCTCATAATGCATCATTTGTCTATTAAACTAGGAGTTAAACCAGTGAAACAAAAACTCAGAAAGATGCATCCTCATGTTGCACTGCTAGTTAAAGAAGAACTCAAGAAACTCCTAGATGCAGGATTTATAAGATCAATTGCCTATGCAAAATGGATTTCCAATATTGTCCCAGTAGAAAAACTGGATAAACGCATTAGAGTGTGCACTGATTTCAGAGATCTTAACAAAGCTTGCCCTAAGGATGACTTTCCGCTTCCAAGCATTGACACTATAGTTGATTTAACAGCTAGCCATGCCATGTATTCATTAATGGATGGTTTCTCTGGATACAACCAAATCAAGATTGCACTAGAAGACCAAGATAAAACAGCTTTCACTTGTCCGTGGGGAACATACTGTTGGAATGTCATGCCTTTCAGTCTAAAGAATGTTGGGGCTACTTATCAAAGAGCTATGACTACGATCTTTCATGACATGATGCACACATTCATGGAAGATTATGTGGATGACATATTGGCAAAATCATACACTAGAGAAGGACACCTGGAGATACTGTCAAAAATATTTACTAGATTGGAAAACTTCAAAGTTCACCTAAATCCTAAGAAATGTGTTTTTGGGGTCACATCTGGAAAACTTTTAGGATATATAGTTTCAGAAAAGGGAATTGAAGTAGATCCTGCTAAAGTTCAGGCAATCATGGAGATGCCTCCCCCAAAGAACATCAATCAATTGAGATCATTACAAGGGCAACTTCAGTCCATCAGAAGATTCATTTTGCAATTGGCTGACAAAAGTCTACCATTCACACATCTCCTACATAAGAATGTTCCTTTTAGATGGGATGACAAATGTGAAATGGCATTTCAACAAATCAAGCAGTACCTGATGAACCCACCAGTTCTAGTACCACCAAATCCAGATAAACCATTGATCCTGTATATTGCCGCAACCAAGACATCCTTGGGGGCATTATTAGCACAAGAAGACCGTGAAGGGAAAGAACGTGGAATCTATTACATCAGCAGAACACTAACAAGTCATGAACTCAACTATACTTTCATTGAGAAGGCTTGTTTAGCAGTAGTATTTGCTTCACAAAAATTTTGACATTACATGCTAACTCATACAATCAATCTTATTTCAAAAATTAATCCACTCAAGTACCTACTCAGTAAAGCATCACTAACAGGAAGGTTAGCAAAATGGGTTATGATTTTGAGTGAGTTTGACATCCACTACATTGATCGCAAAGCAATCAAGGGACAAGTTATTGCTGATCAACTAGCAGACACTCCTCTACAAATAGAGCACCCCTTACACATTGAATTTCCAGATGCTGATGTTTTCACTGCAGAATCTAAGCAGCTATGGTCCTTATACTTTGATGGTTCTTTCACTCAACATGGATCGGGGGCAGGCATTCTCTTTGTCACCCCTCAACGACATACCATTCCTCGGTCATATAGGCTAATGTTTCCATGCACCAATAACATAGCCAAATATGAAGCACTAATCACTGGACTAAAGAAAGCATTGGAATGGAGGATTACCGAGCTACAAGTTTATGGTGACTCACAGTTAGTCATTAACCAAATCAATGATGATTATCAGACTAAAGATGATAAATTGTTGCCATACAAGAAGATGGTCGATGACTTCAAGAAGTACTTTGTGGACATCCAGTTCACAAAAATTCCAAGGCTCGATAACAAAGCAGCTGACGCTATGGCTACGATCGCATCATTGGTACAACTCCCAGAAAAATAGACTCGCTATGAATTTCTGGTGGAACAATTATTTACACCTGCTTATGACACACCCGAAAGCCAAGTTATCTACCATTTGGTAGGATCTGATTCACCCTGGTATGGTAAGATTTATGCCTACCTAAAAGATGACATTTTACCACCTAACTTATCCCGTAACCAAAAACGTAACTTTATCCGACAATACTCTCGCTATACCCTTATGGTTGATACCCTTTATCACCGTGGTCTTGATGGTACTTTACTTCGATGTCTTGAACGGGATGAATCCGACAAAGCTTTACAAGAAGTTCATGGGGGCATTTGTGGTACTCATTCGAGTGGACTAACCTTATCCAAGAAATTGATTAGAATGGGTTACTACTGGCCTACAATGGAGAGGGAATCATTCACTTTTGTTAAAACATGCCCAAAATGTCAGATTCATGGGAATCTTATTCATGCTCCTGCACAAGAACTTCATTCGTTCACACCAACCTGGCCATTTTCTCAATGGGGGTTAGATCTAGTAGGGAAAATTCATCCTTCATCCTCAAATGGGCATAAGTTCATCATCTCGGCGACAGAATATTTCACTAAGTGGATTGAGGCAGTACCTCTATCTAAAGTCACCGGAAAACAAATTTCATCCTTCATACTCAACTACATTATTTGTTGATATGGTATTCCTAATGCCATTATTACAGATAATGGTCAACCTTTCAAGAATCAGGATGTTGATGAACTTTGTGAAAGATTCCATATTCAGCATAGATATTCAACACCTTACTATCCACAAGGGAATGGCCAAGCAGAGGCCTCAAACAAGACTATACTAAAGATTTTGAAGAAGATCGTCAATGATTCAGGGAAAGATTGGCATGTTCAACTCAATCCCGCCTTGTGGGCTTACAGAACTAGTGTCCAAATACCAACAGGAGCAACACCTTTTCCCTTGTCTATGGAGCAGAAGCCATATTGCCTTTAGAGGTTGAAATACCATCACTAAGAGTATCACTGAAAGGTCTCATAACAGATGATGAATACAGAGTTTCCCGACTACAAGAGTTAGAACTTCTAGATGAAAAGAGACAGAGAGCAGCTGACCATTTGAAAGCATACCAATAGATGATGTCTCGCAGCTATAATCACAAAGTAAAGCCACGTACCTTTCAAGTGGGTGATCTAGTTCTGAAAGAGAACCCACGCAATCAACAAGACAAAGAAAAGAAAGGAAAGTTTGAACCAAATTGGCTAGGCCCTTACGTGGTTATTGCAGTTACGGTTCAGGAGCATACAAGTTATCAACGCCAGAAGGAGACCTATTTGATGAACCCATCAATAGCATGCATCTCAAGAAATATTATGTTTAAATCAGCTATCATCATCCAGAAAAAGTCCCAAGAAATACAAAAACAGCAGAAAAAGTCCTGAAGAAATACAAAACAGGCCCATTGACGTAAAAAATGCAAAAAAATCAAAAAAATGTCATAGGGTGAAAACCTGGCAAACAGGCAGTCTATTGACAGAAAAATACAAAAAAATCAAAAAGAATTCAGAAAAATGCAATAAAAATAGATAGTGAAAATCCGGCAAACAAACGCTATCTGTACCTCTCCATCTATTAGTTCCTGTTTTGCACTTTGGCTTTTTAGCTTTCCTTTTTCTGCATCTTTTTCACATCTTAGGGTTATTATCGCATCATCCTATCGTCATTTTCCTAGAGTGATAAAACGTCTTACCATGGCTTGATCATTGTACATATTCCTTTTCGTAAGTTGTATCAATAAACGGGGAAAACACTCAACTGGGCACTCAACTGGGGGCACTTAACTTTCATAGCATGCTAAGACAGCTGAACAATGTCATAAGATCCGATCATGCAAACAAACAACCAACTCACATAAAACTTTATCCGATCATGAAATACTTTTCAGCAGATATCCTATCATTGTCTATTGGATGATCCAAAAATCTGAATAATGTATGAAATAACAGTATTACACTTTGAACAAAGGTTGCTTGATTTTTGATATCATTACTCTGGAGCACACTCGATGATGTACTGAACTAGAGTGGCAAGGAACGAGAATGATTTTTCTTTGTCTGCTGTCTTGAGGTTAACGGTCAATCTGATGCAAATATGTCACAAGACATGATGAACAAAGCAATATCATCAATGACAGTTCCACATTTGCATCAGAAGGGTGGTTAATCTTTGTCTGTTTATGCAAGAAATGCTCAGGTCATCTTGGTTCAATTATACCTCGATGCTTGTGTTCGCTTGCTATATCAAAAATCATGAAAGTTGTACTCAGGTCATCATTGGCGCTAATTCCCCCTCTGATGCTTGTACATACTTCCAACATTTTAAATGCTCTATGATGATTCAAGAAGGCTTATAACAGGCTCAACAAATTGGTTAATTTCATTTAGTTGCATATTTGTTAGATCATTGTATATATCTGCATATTGGATTCACACCAATGTTTTCAAAGGCTGAATGAAAACATTGACGGTTGTCATGTAGTTTTGAACTCTTTGTGGAGGACATTTGGACATCTCATTCATTCATTATCATTTTATCATTATCATTACCATTCTCATTTCTCCTTCATTCATTTTATCATGTCATTCATTTGTCATTCTCATTTATCATTTCTCATTATCATTTCTCATTCGTTATCATTTATCATGTCTCATTTCATTCATTTATCATTATCATTCATCATTATCATTTATCATTATCATTCATCATTTTTCATTATCATTTATCATTTCTCAGTTATCATTTCATCACCATCATTTATCATTATCATTTTTCTCATTCATTCTCATTTCTCATTCATTCATTTTATCATTATCATTTATCATTATCATTATCATTTATCATTATTATTTCTATTATTAGATCCTTATCTCATATCATTTCATTACCATTGTTTTCATAACATTATCATTTCTTATTCATTCATCATTTCATATCATTGATCATTTCTCAATTACTGTTATCATTACTTTTTTCTTTCATATCTTTATCATTTATAATCCCATTATCGTTTCATCATTTATCATTTGTTATTATTTATCATCATCATCTCATATCATTTCATTACCATTGCATTCATTCATCATTTCATTTATCATCGCATTGCTATTTTCATTACATAAGCATTACCAAACATATCATTTATCTTTTCATCAAGTATCATTATCAGTATCACATTCATTATCTACCATTTCCATATCATAATTTCACGATGCATTTCATACACATACTATTCATTTATCATTTGAAACAAAATTCAAAAACCAAATAACTCATATTTACATTATCACCAATCATTGCATCTACATCCTAGATTATCCATTTGCATCACATCATTAGATCATCCTGCATCATCAGATTAGTCCACAAAAATAATAAAAAACAAGAAAAACATATCAAAATCCATCTCATATCATACATGCATAAAAGTAGCATCCATATCACATCCAAAATGCACAAACATATCATCATCACAAACATCGCCGCTACATATCATCACTCATCAAAATAATACAAATGTCCAATGTCCAATGACACTAAAAGGTTCAAAACATAATACATGAGACATGACCAAAACTCAATATACATGCCCTACATATGTGCAAAATATATCGGTACCAAACAACTAGCTGGTGGATGCCCCTAAAGGAGCTAGTCCGGAAGGAGGTGGCCTACCACTAGTCCCTGCATCAGGATCCCGTCAAGGCCCTGTAACCTCTCTGCCATGTGTCGATGTCCGTGATCGGGTCCTCATCCTGCTATGTGATCGTGGGTAAGGCTCTCAACGCTTAGGAGGACACAACTCCTCATATCGGACTCTGTAGTACTCAACCTCTCTGGCTGCCTCAAATCCCTCTGCAATGGCCTCCCGTAATGAGGTACTCTCTACGGTACCCATGAATCTCTGTGCCACACCCTCGGCCTCCAGTACCCATCGTCTAAGAGCATCTCTCTCCATTACCAACTGTATCACCTGTGAATCTGGGGCGGGTACCTGTGCCTGACCTGAACCTGTTCCTGTGCCTGAGCCTGTATCTGTGTCTGGGCCTGTGAAAGCTGTGCCTATAACAACACTATGACACTTTGAGCCTGAGCTAGCTGGCTCTGTAGCTGTGCCTGCTGTCCCTGAAAAGTCTGCACCTGACCCTATAATGCATCTATCTGTGCCTGCTGAGACGAGGATGACACCCTAATCACTGTCCGTGGTCTACCACCGGATCTGGCTCACTGAAGAATCTGTGCTCTGCCAAGACTATCCAACCTCTACTGCCTCTCCTCATCCCCATCATCTCCCCTATCATCCCCGTCATTCGAGCTGTCCTCGTCCTCATCTCCTCCTCTGCTCTCCTCACCCTCCTCTCCCTCCTCCTCCTCCCCCTCCTCCCCCTCTCCCTCCTCCTCTCCTCCGCCCATCGCCTGCTCTCCACCGGCCACATCCCCCTGTATCCCTACCCCTGGCTGTGGCGCTACCCCAATCGCCCGTGGCTCATCTGGCACTGTAAACCGTGGAAATGGATGCATATGAAAATACTGTGCATAATCATCCGTCACCCTACATTCTGCACCTCTGGCCTGTCAATCCATACCTCGGGCTATAAGGTAGAATACTCTGTGTATGTTGCTTGGTATTGAATGCATGGTCCCCATCCTGGATCACCCTTGCGCCACCCATAATGAGCAACGCCCTGGGGCATCCCCTATGTGCATCCCCTATGTGAATCCAAACTGTCTCAGGACCCATAATGCTAGAAATATCTCGATAATAAAGGGGGTCCGCCCTATCAGATATCGTGGCCTGCAGACAAATGGCATCTCCAAGTGATCAGTCGCCCATGCCTCACAATCCGTGTAGGGTCTCCATATCACTGCATCAATGTCATCTAATACCCATCGCCAATACTCTACCTTGCCCAACTTTTGCTGGACAATGACACCAGAATATGCATACACATATGGCCTCCCCGTTGGCCTATCTCTCATGCAATGTGGTCTCATGATCGCAATGTGCTCCCACACCCAGATCTGTAGCAGTGTCACTCCACTCGCCAAGCTAGTGGATCCTCTATATACAACCAGATGGAGATCATGATACATGTCGGCCAATACATAGCTCCCCCAGGAAAACCTCTATGGCTGTGTCACCAACCACTCTAGCATCCTACCCCAACCAACTGCGAATCCCTTCAACCGATGGTCCGGTCCAAGGAACCCTTCGATAAATGCAGCCAATATAGCAACTAAGGCTGGATACCTACTAAAATCCTCCCAGTCTATCCAGTAACCACATATGCTCAGATCGCCACATATCCGTCGCAGCGCCTCGTTCCCACCAATCTCCTTGTGGTCATAAACCACAAGGGCACCAACAACTGGGATCCCAAGAATCCTGTACACATCCTCGGGCGTCACACTCATCTCACCAGTCGGCAGGTGAAAAGTGTTATGCTCCGAGTGCCATCTCTCTGCCAAGGCGGTCAACAATCTCCTGTTGGCCTGAATGCCTCGCGGCATCGCCAACAAAGGTCCCAATCCACAATCCGCTATCAACTGTAACTCGGTAGGGGTAAGCTCTCCTATCCGCTCCCAACATAGTGGGAACCGCTCTCTAATCTGGAGGCTTTTGAAAGCCTCCTATTTTGTTTTGGATCATGGTTTGTTAGTTTAGTTTATTTTGTTTTGTTTTACAATAGTTTTATTGACAATTATTTATTTTCAATCGCTTTGGTAGCGCAGTTATCAACCAAATCAATCAATCAATCAAATTACTCTTTGATTGATTCGTCACAAAGTTATCGGCTATCTACTCTTTGTTTTCCATCTTGGAAGCAAAGTTATCAGTTCTCTATCAGATTTTCTATTATATCAGCATGATGGTACTACAATTCATCTATCTATTGACTAAGGAAGCAATTTAAAAACATCATTTTTCATCACACAAGCGTTCTATGAAAAATTTCCTAAATGCGCTATTCTGTTGCCCATATGCGCTAAAACACAAATGCGCTAAAGTTTTCTCATATGCGCTAAACTGTTTCCTCGATGCGCTAAAACTTGGGATGCACTATTCTATCCTACGGATGCGCCACTCTAACTCTCCAAAGCGCAACTTTACCATTTTCACACCTAGCCCTATATGCGCAATTCTGTGCCCTAGATGCGCTACAGGATCAACCTAGCCAATTCTAACCTAGATGCGCTACTCTATCTGTCGAATGCGCTAAAGGATCCATTTTTTGCCTACTCCTATATGCGCTACGAAATTTCCTATATTTGCTACGGAATTTTTTGAATGCGCTAAAACTTTTCTCAGATGCGCTAAACCGTGTGAAAAAAAACTAAATCCGATCCAAAACATTTGTAAAGTTGATCCAAAATGCAAAATTCGAAAACATAAACGGTTGGAATCACTCATCGGTGGTCCATACGCAGCTGGTCTCTGGTATCAGCACGCTCGCTCGAATCTATGCCTGTGCAATGGGATCTCCATCTCACCAAGTCACTATCAGAGCTCACTTTTTACTATAGCAGCAGGGTGAAAATGACACTTCATTTTACCCCTTTTACCTTATAAGGGTCTTTTAGGGTGGGAGTTAATGACATTTTTTATTCTTTTCATATTATTTTTCACAGGGCCATCACAAACATCATCTATCGGGAGCTAAATCACTGTTTCCCTATCATTCTCGATATCATCTTTCGTGATTTACCTCCCGAGGGGGCATCATCAGCATAAAAAATCAGAAACATATCAGGGGCAAAAAAAAAATTATTTTCTTTGAAGCAATGTGTTTCACACATCACTTCAAAGAGGGGCAAAATGTATACACATAAAAATGGTCATGTCTATAATACTAATAATTAATTAAATATTTATTATTTAATTAATTTATCTAAAAGTCCTCTACATATGATTAAATTTAATTAATTGTATTGTATTGTTCATTCATCTTATTCTTTCTTCATGATTAAATAAATTTATTTTATTTAATTATTTTCATATCCACTACACTGCAGCCAAACAAGATTTTATTTATTTAAATTAATTATCATTGTTTGAATTTAAATTAAATCTTTTGATTTAATTAAGTTTAAATATTTCTCTTTCTTCTATTTTTAATTCTTCTTCTAAATTAATTAAATATTTCATTTAATTAATTTCATAAAAGTGGTTTAATTAAATAAACCTTATTTAATTAAATATCTTTTGCTTTCTTTCTAAATCACAATTAGATATTTTATTTAATGTAAAATCTTCTGAAATCTTCTCATATCATAATTAAATATTTTATTTAAATATGAGATCTTCTACTTTTTTTCAAAAATCTTGATTAAAGCTTTCTTCTTATCACAAAACTTTCTTCTACTTTCAAAAGCTTAATTAAATATTTTATTTAATTAAGAAAAAAGCTGAATCTCCTCCACAAATAAATAATTGAATTTTTAATTCATTATTTATCAGCTTTTAAATCTTTCTTTTATTCTTTTAAAGAAAGATGATTTCTTATCTTCTTATCTTCTTCTCTATCATAAAAATAGAAAAATCTTGTTTTCAAGTTTTCTTCTATTTTCTCTTCAGTTTCATCCTTCTTCAACCATTCGATCTGTCAGGAATTATCACAACCATCAATCAAAACAGCCAATCAGAATCATTCAAAAAACTCTATAAATACCTGTGTGAATCCAAGCATTGATAATAGGCAATTAATTAGAGTTCATGCATTTAATTCATTTAGTATTCTCATATCATAGCATCATGTTTACTTCAAGCATATTAGTTCAATTCAATATCATAGTTTAATCTTGCATCATGCATCACATTTAAAATCTCATTCTTTAGGAAGACATTTTGTTGAGCCTAGCCTACAAATCTGAGAGAAAAAGCTGGAATCAACAAAAACACTGAAGATAGAGGACAATAGGACGATAATTGAAGCAGAATACTGAGTTTGCATTTATTTACTTTTTATGTTTTGTTTTGATACAATGTCTTATTGGTGTGCTTGAATAGTATTTATTTTAATTCATTATGCATATTATTTTCGATCACACAGTAGGCAATCCAAAGGAATTAGATCCTTCATGGCCCAATGCATTACAGTGGAAATTGAACATCTATGATACTTTGGTAAAAGAGATTTTTGTAGTACTTGAGAAATACCTGGACATGCTAGTGGAGATAAAGGGAAATTGTCATGACTTGAAGGTAGATATAACTGATGAATTTTATGAAAGAATTCTAGACTCAAAGGAGGTTTGTATGAAATTTAGAGAAATATTCAACAAGGAGATGGTTGACCCTACCACCCTGACTAAAGAATCTTTCTCAAAGCTCAGTAGACTACAAGTTTATTTCACTTCCTTTAAAATAGAGGCGAGTAGGAGGTCTAACACATTGAATGAGTATAAAGTAGCTCTAGCCCAAGCAAGAACCGGACTACAAATTATAGCTACTCCAAGGAGAAAAGAATTGTTTGCAATTATTTCCAAGTACAGGGATTACAAAACTAGGATTAAGGCTCGGGAGAAGCAGTTGCAACAAGAAGCTGTCAAAAATATGGAAGATGAAGAAGCTAAAGTGGTGGGAGATGATGCATAATTAATTTTAGTATTTCATGATGCTTTCTTTATTTTGGCTCTTTAAGCTTAAAACTCTTTTAATTATTCGGTGTGGTTACTTTCAAGAAACTATTACCATGACAATTTGTTTATGCCTGAAATATAGATTTGGTTGGTATGCTTAGGATATTTTGGGAAAACTTTGATTTTCTCATTAGAACAAAACTTTGTTATCTGAATATTTTCTATCTATTATTTTGATATAGAAGACAATGGTTGAATTTGTGCATGTGTAATCTTTGAATTATGGCATATGAATCTATTCTTCTTATGTTGAATTTTCTTCCAATGTTTAATCTATGATTGGGATGATAGATATTTCAATTTGTTGCATCACTATAGTATCATTTATCTATGAATAAGGGTTCTATGGTGATCTTTGATTTCATTCAAATTGTTAAGTATTTTGAGTTTTATTTTATGAAATTGTTGAATACCTTTAAATATTTATGGTAAAAAGCCCCTACCTTTATTTTCTTTTTGGTTAAAAGAAACAGAAGTTAAAGATTATTCCTTGAATATCAAACGAAGGTAGTTGCCACCTTCTAAAATAAGCAGAGAATCAGTTTGTGAATTATATGATTGTCGATTCAACTATGATTACATTTTTCACCTTTGTGCGCGTGAGAATATAGAGTTAGGTGATAAATCTATCAACCAATAGATTTTTGGTGACTCTGCTAGGGATAACTTAGAAAAATAATTATTGTATAATGGGTTTCTCTATGAGTAATAGCAATGGTTCTTCAGAGGCATAATGCTCCTGTCCTTCAGCCTAACGTAGATTAGTTAGTTGGTGATCAAGAAGATATAATTACTACTCTCAGGTTACTTGCTTGGTAGTGGAGAAGAACTGACTATCAATATCACAGAGTTAACGAGGTATTAGAAGAAGATGAGGAACTTGGGGATATTATTAGAGAAAATGCAATGCGCTTTGAGAATGCTCAGGAGATTGTATTCATAGAAAACATACCACCTCCGGCTAGAAGAGTAAGAGCTCCTCCCATACAAGCTCCTAGAAATTAGGTAAACAATAGGAAAAACTCTCCACGAAACCCTCAATAAAAAAAAGTTGGTCACTCCATTGGTCTATCATTTTCTTGTCAAAACTTGGCTTCTAAAAGGTATACTAGGAGTGATAAGAAAAAAGGACTTCTGGATAAATATTTTGAGTTTTTAGAAACTGTTGATTTGTCATCTTTTCCACCCACCCGAAAAGTAAAGTCTATCAAAAGACCATCTTCTCCTCCTCCTCCTAAACCTAGTGTAGTTGGTATTCCAAAAATATCCTACCAAGCACTTCTTTTGTGTGGTACTACCCTTCCTACATAAGAAAATTTTCCTCTAGTAATGGCACAACCAGTCCCATGGGGGGTTGTCATAGGTCCTCTAACCTTTGGAGCCAGTGCACAACTCCATGACTTACCCAAAGGTTCAGGAAAAATCATACCCAAATTCAGTGGGGATGGAAAAGTTTCTCCTGATGAACATATGAAAGCTTTTTTGTCGCCTATTCTATTCTTGCAATACAACATGAGGATGTTGCTATGAGACTCTTTACAGAATCTTTGACAAATGCAACTGCTGATTGGTTTTATTCTCTTCCCAATGGATCTA
>VDFB02125335.1:0-23033 GCA_007258455.2 Sequoia sempervirens | reverse complement strand
ACTTCTTATGTTGACTTTATAAAAAACTATATTGTAATTGAAATTTTGTCATCTATTAGCATCTAGTTATTAGTTATGCAATTTGAAGTAATTCTTTGAGTTTGAAAGATGCACAATGCAATGTAATCAGTGATATAAATATAAACTACAAAAATTATAAATTAAAGTTCAAAACATAAAAATGCCGGGCGTTTGCTAATCAGCCATTATTGATCATTGATCAACCAACAAGCAGGAACATTTTTCTATGTGGGAAGGCAAACAAGAAACAAAGTTGGGTTCAAAAAATAAGGAATTTGTTCTCTGCGACCAAATGAGAAATATTCACAATATGTGCTAGGAAGGAATAAGTCCATAAGATCGAGTATGCAAGAACGGAGAATTGCAAAATTGGCTTACGCTTGACTTCCAAACACAAATTTTCACACTTTTCGATGTTCCAACATAAGTCAAAAAGTATATGTGCGTAAGTTGTAAAGTATACACTTGAATACATGTAACTCATATCTATTGAACCATTAATTTATAATGCAAATATGGACACCATCAATAAAAAAGATTTGTATTAATCAAATAGCCATGTACGCATGTACATCAATATATGTCAATATAAGTATAAAAAAAAAAAAAAAAAAAGCCATATAGGCTTACGAGAATGCCATATAGGCATACAACGTCAAATATATCAAATACAAATATACAAAATTGCCATGTAGGCATACAACAAAGGGCTCTACATTCAAAATTCATTTCTCTCCATGCTCTGGTTCAAATACAATTTTCTTTCCCTTTCCTGGGCGACCCGATGGCGATAAATTTGTCACCCATTTCTGTTGAGGGGTGCTCCTGCTGCTCCTCCTACGATTTAGCTCCTAGTCAAGTTTCAACTATTACAATAAGAAGTAAAGACATTAATATATAGAAATTACATTATAAAAATTAATATATTTAACAAAATTTAATCACTTACAGCCATCTGACAATCATGCTCCTCGAGGGAAATATTTGCACGCCGATGCTCAAGTGTGCTCGAGCCCTGTATAAACCATCCGAATAGAAATTAAACTACGAATCAATAATGGTTTGATTTTTCACTAGAACTAGTTCATCTATAACAACGAATGTAAATTGAAATTTAGTAATTTGCCTCATACCTCCCCTATCAAAGCCATCGAGGATTGTATTGCAGTAGAAACACCGATATCCATTGTCCTTGTTACGCTAGCAAAGGTTTCACACAATTAACATCTGGGGTAAAAATAAATAAAACAACAAATTATTCAATCACAAAATAGTTATCGAATTTGAAGTAATGCTTGAGTTTGAATGATGTGTAATGCAACGTAAGCAACAATATGATTATCAATTTTTTAAAAAGCAATAACCTGGGACAATCACATTGAAAAACAAAAGACCCTTTAGGACAAATTTTAAGTGAAAAAGTGTCAAAACACAATGTAAAATATGACAACCAATATGAGAAGAAGAGATGATCAAGTCAAAAGGCACTTTGATAGTAGCCAACTGAGTTAAGTATGACAAATCCAAGTATCACTATTGCAAGGAATGGAGTAAGAGCTAAATAAAGATACAACGACAATAAAAAATGATGGAGCTAACTTGTTAAGGGCCTATTCTTCAAAACCCTTATTAAACGCTTGTCATAGTTTAAGATATGCAATAAATGTTTGACAATGGAATTAACCTTTTGAGGATGACAGTGATTAAATTGAGGTCTCCTTTTACCATGAAAAGATTGAATATTCTTTCTTTGGCCTATCATTATGATTTTTAAGTTTCCTCACTTGAGTTAAATATAATAGTCAAGTGTTTATACCAAAGATGATAGAGAAAATAACCATAAAAAGGAGAATATGATGGTGATCAATGACAAGTCAGTGGCACATTTGACAATCGAAAGAGTAGAGGAATGCATAGTGAACATCATGGTACAACTTATGATATAAATTAAGCCACATGGTTGATGTGCTTTGAATCCTTGCATCTAAAGGAAATGCATAGTGAACATCATGTGTTACCTTGTTACTACATGAAGGAGGAGGTTCCATCTGTCCATTTGGTGTGTAAACAAATTGGAAGTTTGCTAACTATCAAGGGAAGGCTTAAAACCCTAGTTTTTGCTCCATTTCATGTTTGAGCTTTGTACAGACAGTGGAAGGCTGAGACCTCAAGAATATTTGAGTGTTGTCCATGTGAACCAAGAACCTTGGAAAAAGAGTGGGAAGTCCTTTTGATATTTGTGAGTTCTAACCTGTTTTGTAGGTGAAGGAGACCTAATAGGGGCTCAAGGGCTACTAGCCTTTCAAACCCTAGCCAAAGGATTGGTGAGAGCGATGGGAAGTTGAAGTCTTGGAGGTTGTTCAAACACCTTTGGAGGACAGTTTGAAGCCTTTTAAGACTTATCACTACCCCTGCAAGAGTTGATGGAGTAAGTTGAGGGAAGACTGGTCTTAGTATAGTGTAAAGGCTAAGGAAGAGTTGTGGCAATGAACCAAGGTGGACTTGGTGGTTGGAGTTTGTGATAGAAGAGGGGTTGGTCAGACAAACCAGGGCCACCTAGTCATGAGTAGGGACCTATAGGTTAGATTGGTGAAGCAAAGCACCAAGGAGGTCTTACAAGGAAAGGCCTAGAGCAGGAATCAGTGATTGATTCCTCCAACCCCTCTCCCTATCAGATTGCTATTAGAGCAAGCAAAAGATTTGGGATTGATCTTATATGTCAGAGAAAGAGTCTAGAGTGGTTCTAGCATCATGGTGAAAAATGCTGAGTTGGCCAAGCGGGTTGAAGAAAAGACGAAGACAATAGGGTATTGAGAGAAAAGTTAGACCAACTTGAGCAAGCATCACGCTGCGGTTTGATGGAAGAATAGCAAAAGAAGAAGAGGTTGCAAAGGAGGATAGAATCCCTGAACTTGACTCTATATTGAAGGAGGATCCCTTCTTGAAAGCATTGAAGGCTTTGAGTGGAAAAACACTTGAAGGAGTACCATTGTTTAGTGGAAAGCTGGAGGCTGATTTAGTTATGGATTGGATAGAGGGAATGGAAAACCATTTTGAGTGTGACGGAGTCACTGAAGCACAAAAGGTAAAGGTGGCTAAATCAAGACTAAGAGTTTCTACCTTAACTTGGTGGAAATTCATTTAGATAGGGAGGGAGAAGGAAGGCAAGCAACCTATCTCTACTTGGAAGGGAATGGTTGCCAAGGTGAAAGAAGCATACCTACCTAAAGACTATGAAATTTAGTTGCATAAGAGGAGACATAGTTTGAGGCAAAGAGATCAGGAGATGAGTTCCTATACTAAGGAGTTTCAAAGACTTTGCATGAGGTCCAATGTCACAGAGGATGAAAGTATCAAGGTGGAAAGGTATCTCAATGGTTTGAAGTGGAACATTTAAGAGGAGATGGTTCTCTTAAGCCCCAAAATAGTGCACCAATGTTATCAATTGGCATTAAAGATTGAAGAGAGGAGTAAGAGGAAGCAAGATTAGACTTCTAAGGGAAAAGGAAAAGGAAGAGATCAAAGAGGACAACATGGTGGCTACCAAGGTAGAGGAAATGACCAAAGAAACCAAGGAGAGTCAAAACTCATAGAGCATGGAGGTGAAACATCTACAAGAGGTGGACATAACTGGGGTAGAGGACCTCAAGGATGTTCAAATAGAGGAAGAGGAGTAGGCAGGAAGGAGCCTTTCCTTGTATGTACCTTTTCTAGGCCTTTCCTTGTAAGACCTCCTTGGTGCTTTGCTTCACCAATCTAACCTATAGGTCCCTACTCATGACTAGGTGCCCCTGGTTTGTCTGACCAACCCCTCTTCTATCATTCATCAAGATCATACATTTACCTTCTTGCCCTCCTAAAGTTTGGGACCACATCCATTACCTCCACATAAACTGACATCCTTGTTCATGGTTCCTAATACCAAGATGTGGTTATGCAAATTAAAAATGAAGAAAAGTAATCATCTCCTTATCCATTGGCTGGAGAAGAATGCATGCTTAATGTTTTGATACATGATATCAACTCTCTCTTTTTCTCTCATGGTTGAATATCAAAATCTAGTATGGTGAGCCTCCAGAGTTCTAGTCATCTTTCTTCCTCTTCCACCAAATGTTGTCCCGATCCACATGTCTGCTAGCCTAATTGGCTTTGTTTTTGAAAGCTGAAGTTTCTCTTGAGTCACCAGTGTAGCTCTCTCTACCTTTCCAAACTCTTTCATTGCTACAAATCGTCTTTGGGATTTAGTCATTTGTACCACATGGTTGATGTGCTTTGAATCCTTGCATCTAAGGGGTTTAAAACCTTAGGGGCCTTAGATGAGAAAAAGAAGTAATTTTTTTCTTTTCTTTTTATGTGAAGACGTAGTAGTGAGATAAAAGAGGATTGTATAGAAAAATGAAAAAAGAAGACATAAAAATTCATGGACCATACTATATCACCTACATGTTAGCTAACAAGGACATGAATGTAGTAGATTTAGGTATGATAGGGGTATTGCAAGGTATATTTGAGGAATATATAAGAATGAAGAAGAATCCAATGGATCAAATTAGTGTCAAATGTTTTCCTAAAATATCTCCCACACCCTATTAGGGAATTTAATCATTTCTAAGCATTTTCCACGTCCTATGGGAAAGTTTGAGGAGGCTCCAATAGTTGAGAGTTTAATTAGTAATTATAACTTCTTTCCATGTAATCATGATTAGTTAGAGAACATATAGGGAAACTTGATGAGTTATGCAACAAATGAAGAGAATATAGGGTATTTTGACCTAGTCTTAAGTATCTCCAAGCATCTAGGAGATATTGAAGGAGTCTTGGCTGATAGATAGGGTCAAGGATAGAAATTTTATTTTTGGTTACATTGACATCATGTAGGACATCCATCGCCTTATTCTTCTGGTTACATTGACATCACAAAAAATTATATAGGATGGAGTAGAATGTAGCTCTACCTTTATCGGGCCCATGTTAAATTTTTATTATATATAGCTTGCTAGTGTAGGAATTCTAAGACAAACAATCATGGTAGGACCATTCTTAAAAGATTTCAAACACAACCTAGTGAACCCATATAATTTCTATGACTATATATACACAAATTTAGATTAAACTTAGAATTCATTAACTTTAAGTTCTTCTTTATTCTATATTACCTCAAAGGAGTTTGATCAAATCTACTTGCACTCGTGAGGTGTTTCCTTGAACATCCAAATCACATATTAAAATACCTATCTATAAAAAAAATGCTATTAACATATGTAATCAATTTATAATTGTTTTACTAACTTTACATACCCCACTAATAGGTGTACTGCAAAAATAAGTAGATTGATCAGGTACCTGTGGTCAACATCAGGACTTACAATTTTATTAAAATAATAAAATCCAAATGCAAGCATCTTGCATTTGACAATTAAAATTTAATAAACTAAATTCAATGAACATGTTCAATTTTACCTCGATCATTAATACCATATGCATCATATGCTGAATGTCAGTCAGCCCTTCCATCCCCATAGATGGCCATGACAGTCATGAGAAGTATATGGATCTTGTGTAGCACCCTCCTGAGGGCCGGTAGGGTCATACGAACAAGTGGCTCCGCAAGATCGACACACATGGCCTAGAAGGCCACCACCTGAAGACTCCCCTGGATTGTGCTGTACAATGGGGCTAGTGTGGTGGATGACACTCCGAGTCAAGGATGTGATTGCCTGCAAAGTCTCTACATCAACACTCTCCTTTGCAACTACCGCATCGCTAATTCAAGACAAGGTGGGCTCTAGCGAGAGGCTCATCTCCCCTCGGCCGTAGGATCCGACCTGCACCAGGCCTATCCTGTGCTGACCCCCCACCTCTCCCCTAAAACTCCTTCATATCAAAATAATTCAGGATTTGGTTCAATACAAACTCACTGTATAATTTCCTAAGAAAATATTGGGGGACTTCACAGTTATTGCACGGTGGGTAATCAAAGACCATATACCATCTGTCATAAAAACGGTTCCTAATCTCTAGGTGGTGGCACCAATGGATAGGAAACCTCTTTGCATTGAGGGTGAGATTTTGATTTGTTCTAGGGTCAGTGAATAGAGAGCACAAATTTCCTTTAGTAATCTTTAAATCTTTAACTTGTTTATATGATAATTTATCTGCATAATATGTCCTCGATGTTTGCCTCCTATTTTTCCTTCCAGATATTTGTTGGGTAATTGCATCCACATTTTTTAACAAATCCTTCAATGAATTTGCTAGATGTATCCTTTCTGTGGTTGAAGAATTTTGATCACTCAACCTACTAATAAGATCCTCAACTTATTTTCTATTGTTTTCAATTTCACTCCTCAAATTTTCTTGAGTGCCAGGAGGGTATTGAGAGAATGGTGGGGGAGGTTGATTTTGTGGTTGAGGTTGATTTGGTTGAGGTTGATTTGGTTGAGGATTTTCCTCCTCTTGTTGATGATTTCCTACAAATTAAAAAAAAATTCATTTCTAAACTAAAACAAACAAAATCAATTTAAAACTAACAAATTCAAAACAAATACCAAACAATACTTACCTCTTACATCTTTTCGTCGTCGTGGCGCCATATTTGTGAAGAAATCCAATTGCTATTGATGAATTTTGACCTCTCCAAAAATGCGAGCGCGTATGACAGGGTTTTTGGCCGCGGGCGGAGCTAAAACACAACAAAAAGGAAATGAGAAATGATTTTGAGTTTGCTTTTTTTCTTTTTCTTTTAAAAGCTCAAAACGCATTCGCGTTATAATGCGAATGCGTTTTGAACTTTTTTTTTCTTTTTTGGCCACAAAAGTGCGACCATCTTGGTGCACTTACCCATAGATATAATATATTTTGAAACAAATATGAATTGAGACCCTCACACAACATCAAGGGGCATCAAAATCCACTATCCACTTTTTTATAAATACTAAACTTCCATTATGAGGATTATATTATTAGTATATTATTGTGGATAATAGATGTATTTTAATTTTGGATATTTGTCAATAAATGATATATTTCAATTAGTTAAATAATAATTATTATTTATTCAATTTTATTTTGATGAAGTAGATTTATTGATGTAAAATCAATTGCTTTAATGAATGAATGTTTTTAGGTTCTGATGTGGAGGTGTGGTATCGAAATGAGTGTCTAAAATAATTAAAACTAGGCTCATAAGACAATAATAATTCTCTTAATGCATTGAACTTATATGATTCAAGATTGTAAATCTAATATAATACTCTATAAGTTTCTTAAAGATATAAACAATCATTCCAAAATGTGAAAGTTATTTTTAGTATTAACAAATCTATACATTTACCACATAGAACTAATATATTTATTTTTATTTTCTTATGATCTAATTTATGAAAGTTGGCTACATTTTCTCTATTATCTATAATAACAAAATTAATATACATTTAAAGGGTTAGTAATATGTTTCTAGGGAAAGTTTTCCCTCGCATCAAACCCTAAAACACTTATGTGAAAGATAAAAGACATTAGATCTTATTTTTGCAAATTATTTGACATGAATACACATATCTAGATTCATTTTAGTACACCAATAGAAGCATTTATAACATGCTCATATAATGCAAATATTCAAATGATGAGAAGTTGCAATGACATTGTATGATAAATTAATGTTATTGAATTCATTTAAACATGATGACATAGTAATAAATTAGGGAAAATATGTGTTGAGCTAGCACTAGGTGGGAAAGAAATAGATTAGAGTCAACAAAAATTTGAATTCAAAATTTAAAATTTTAGGATAAAATTTGGTAGGTGCAAAGTTGATCTCACATTAGTGAAAATGTCTAAAAGCATGAAAAATTAAAAAATTGTGTGGATAATTGATTGTATGAATATTTGTATGATTAATGTGTAGTTTATATTAATATATCAAAATGTAAGTACATATAAATAAGGAAAGATATAAATATAAAACACATATTATTTATTGAACAATAATATAAAATAAGGAACCCAACTTCACATACAAATACATCATTTATCGTTATATAGATTTATTAAACCATTATCTTAAAAAATAAATAAAATCAAATGAAAATAATATTGATATAAAAAATTAACCTTTAAATTGGTGTACTTAAAATATTATAAGATCTTAAATAGGGTTTTGACTCATAACTAAAGTCCACATTTGATTGGGGAGTATGATTGAGAAAGATATAGCTAACTTTTAATTTGTAATGGTGTATGGATAATTTTTCAACTAGTGTGCATTTCTCATTATCATCCTAAACTAATCATGACCATGATATATATCCTTTGAAACTACCTTTAATCCCAATTGATAAATGGTTAAAACTTCCTTCCAAGAACTCACCTTATTTAATTCTCTAGAAATATGAGGTTAATGTCAACTTACAAAGTAGCAATTATTTGGAGTATAAATTTACTTAAAATATTAGTTTTAAATAACTTTGTATTAACTTATAATACATTTTCATTTTTAAGATTTCAAAAAATTATCAAATCCTAATAGATATTACTAAGAAATCACTTTTATATAGATTAAGAATATCCTTATTAATAATAATAAAAGTAAACGATGCCTTAAATTGATTAATTCAATCTTTTCAAATAAAAATTAATTAAATAATAAATAATAAAAATATTTCTTAACATCTTCAATAGATATTATAATTATGAATTCATATGTTTTTTAATACTAAAAAGAACTTTCAATGCTCACTAAATAATATTAATATTTTTATTCAACTTCATCTTATCCATTTTTTCCAAAACAAATATTTAGTTGGATCCATCTCATACCTAACATAAAGCTAAATAAAACATCTTTTTAAACTTAAGGCTCATAACATTTATTTAATTACTAGCGATAGAATGCTAGTTATAAATTATTCAAATAATAAATAATATTTCACTTTTTAAGTAATAGTCATGACAATATTAACTCATCAAAATGATTCAACTAATTCATTCAATTGATAATCTATCACAATATTAAGAATGCTCTCCTTTTCCAACAAGTATTATGTTATAAAGGTGAATGTACTTGATTGATTCATAGTTTTGTATGAAAGGATACATATAGGAGGATTACAAACTGTCATAGGATGCAGTAACTAATAACTACACAATGTAATAACCACATTAACTAATATCTACACAATGTAATAACCATTATGCTAACATTCCCCATTATTACATTGTTCCTACAACTGTATCCCCGAGATCCCTAATTCACCTTTTTAAATGACCCCCTCTTGAGGTTTACATAATAAAACTTGTTGATTATAAAATATGTATACATTCTTGAGAAGATTTTCCTTCTAAAGAAATAAATCCTGAATCAAGTGGAACTACTTCAAGTTGTCTTGTAACCCTTGAAAGGGTGTAGCTCCGAGTTGAATTCTCGAGTTCATCCTCCCATGAACTCCAAAATCATAGACTATAATTATTGGACAAGAATCCTCCAATTTCTCTCCTCAACACTCGTAAAGGTATAATCCTTGGTCCAGACCATAATTATTGGACAACCATCATCCAAGTTGTCTTCTCGACCCTTGTATAGGTATAATCCTTAGTCATAGTCTCATGAACTCTCTGAGCAACAATCCATACTGAGCTCTTCACCAAACCCCTTACCTATCTCCAAAAAACAAACTTCACAATATATGTATTTTCAAATCTGTTAGCAACAACAAGAAAAAATAAGAAATGAAAGCCAAAAATTCTTCTCATGCAAAGTATCATCTCAAAGTGAGAAGTTGACTTGAGATGATGGAAATTCCTCCATCCTTTAGTGTCACTAGCCTCCAATAAGTGAAGGCTTATAGTACTAATGCAAGATTAACACCACCAAAAGATTCATTAATAATAGCTCCATTATTTTATGAACCCTCATCTTCAATGCATAGAAATTTTCCTATATCTAATTCATCTTTGAGATTTCCTTTAAGAAGATATTTGGCTTGAATTCTACAAAATCTTACTGTGTGCCCCTTTTTCTTACAATTAAAAACATACATTTTATCTTGTACCTGACCTTTAATTGTTGCTTCCTTAATATAGTGCTTTCTCCTAAAAATCATCTCTTGTATCTTCTTTTGTCCCTTTTTCCTCTACTAGAAGAGCCGAAATCATATCTTGTAAATTTTGGGAAGTTATTTGATTGAGTGTAAAAATAACATTACTATATTTTGAAGGCAAGTTGTTTAACAAGAGAGCTTTAGCATCTTCATCATCTATTGGAGCCTTAACTTCTTCTAATTTCCTAATGAGAGACCTCAAACTACTTATTTGACTTGACATTATGATTTCATTTTCCATTTTGAAACTAAACAATTGAAGTTTGAGGAAAATTTTCACATTGAATGCCTTTTCTCCAAACAATTTATTGATATTATCCCAAACTTTTGCTGATAATTTATCTAAATGTACATGATGTAGTTAAGAATCAGAGCAAGCAAGACCAATAATAGCCTTGACTTTATCATCTCTAATATTCCACTCCAATAACTTAGTTGCCTCTATAGATGCATTTGAATTTTTATTTTCCAAATATGAAAATTAAAACTAGAATACTTATCTAACTTATCTACTACAATCTCCATAATGATATATCCCCTGTGCTACTGTCACCTTATTACTTCATTACCAAAATCTTATGTCACTTCAAATAGAAAGTAAGGTGATCATTTTTATTTAAATCTTCAAACGCCTTCTTTTCTTGTCAGATTGAATGCCTCTCATTATCAATAATTAAAAAACCATCAGCAAAGAAAAATAACACAACCTTCCACATACCTTCGATAAATTTAAATTCAGATGTGCACCACTTCAATATTTGAAGAGACCATATAGGTTGGCACAAACGAATGCAGGGATAAATGCATCACAAGAATAAAAAGACAAATGTTACTTATCTTCTAACTCTTCCTTGATGCCTCACTGTTGTATTCCTCTACAAACCATAAACATGGGCTTAACTTTGTATCTCGTAGCCAAATCTTCTACACAGATCCTTCTCAGGCGGCAGGGCTTCTCCAATCGCAAACTACTTTAGTCTCTTCTCAAACATTCTTTGCAGCACCACACTCTGAACGCAGACTTCACTATGTAAGTACAAGGTTTCTAACTTGGGAAATGATGGTGGAAGAATGTATATCTTTCACATCAAAACATATCACAAACATAGAGGCTTTGATACCATATGAAGGAAAATGTACTTGATTGATTCATAGTTTTGTATGAAAGGATACATGTAGGAAGATTACAAACTGTGATAGGATGTGGTTGTATAAACCGTCATAATCACTTTAACTAATAACTATACAATGTAATAACCATTACGCTAACGTGTTATTGTTATTTTTTCATATGTAATATACATTTTGTAGTTTAATAAGAGAAATTCAAAAAGATAGATTGTGTATTTGAATATATATTGTAAACCTAATTAAATTGAGTGGTTTATTTTAAATATTATAGGGTTCAAGTTATCACTTTGATAGTCGAATATATAGTTTGATACCATCCCTTAATTTACAAAATGATTATTGGATAATTTTTAGCATAGATATTTTAAAATATAGAGAGATGTCAATCTTGAGTTATTTAATTTAATTTAGAGTCATTTTATTTATTTTAGATTTATACTATTTAACATAATTATTTTGTTTTATTTATAGTAGTTGATTTATTTTTATTTGACAATATATATAGATCATAACAAGGCTCACATGACCTCCCCATCAATTTCCACTTCCTTTAGAATTCCCAAATATTTTGTGAGTAGTCCCACCTCAAGTCACAAGAGAAGAAAATCATGGAAGGAAACTCTAAATTTGCATGATTCTTTCAATATGCCTATTAATTCTTTTTGGGTTATGAAAATAATATCAAGTCCTTACTTAACTTTTCATGGTTATTAGTAGTTAGAAAACTCACTCTTGTAATGATCTAACATTATCTTGTTAGTATCTATTGGGTCTTCATCATCTATTTATATTGTTTCATTGGAATTGAGGTTTAATACTGTAATTGCTTACGAGTGGTTTTATATTTTTACCTTCTTATCATTTGTCAATGATCTCTTGTTTTTCTTTTTGGATTTTTTTGGTATTTCTCCAATCTTGTTGTTATGACTGTTTGTCCACTTTTATCCTTTTGTATTAATAGATTTATAATTTTACTATGAAAAGAGAAGAATAACTTTATTAATTCATTGAATCTTAAAAGCTTCAATATTGTAAATAAAATATGACAATCTCTAAGTTTCTTC
This sequence comes from Sequoia sempervirens, assembly GCA_007258455.2. Taxonomy (NCBI): domain Eukaryota; kingdom Viridiplantae; phylum Streptophyta; class Pinopsida; order Cupressales; family Cupressaceae; genus Sequoia; species Sequoia sempervirens. Next base: position 10,720 of record VDFB02125335.1, on the reverse strand, counting down.
AAGATCTAAATATTCATTCTATAGTGCTAGTGGTCAACTTCACACCTTTGAGTCATTTTTACATTCTCATATATTTTCATCTACCATGTGAATATGATCTCTTTGGTTCTATGTAATTACTCTTTGCTTTATTAAAGTCACCTATGTATTATGTACTATTTGGACCAGTATTATTACAAATATCTTTGGATGGATATCAATGTGTCTTTAGGGACATGTTCTCCTAGATCAAGTGATGAAAAACTTATGTGAAGATTTGAAGAAATTAGTTCACATTCATGCAAATGTTTTGACATTAATGTGCATATTGAGATTCATCAATGGAAAAATTCCTAACATGCTCCTTCAATGTAAATGATAAAACAAAGAGAAGATAATGTGGTATTGTATGGTAAATGAATGTAATTGAATTCTTTTAAACACAATGATATAGTGATAAATTATGTGAAACATGTGTTTAAATAACCCTTGGTGCAAAACGAATGTGTAAGAATTGATCAAAATTTGAATTTAAAATTTTACAACTTAGATGTCAAGATCACAAATGAGGAATTAACCCCACATCAATAAAATGACCTAAAATATGAAAAAAATCAAATTAAGTAATTGAATGGATGAAAATATGTTTAATTAATATGTAACTTAAACAACTATATCAAAACATGTGTATATAAATAAAACAAAATATAAATATATCAAAATACATACTAATAAATGAATTAATATTATAAAAAAAAAATTGGGCTTCATTTATTACATATACAATTATAATAATCTACTGTCTCATAAAAACAAAACTAAATTTAACATTAATATGGAAATTTCACCATTACAACGGTGTGTTTGAAGATTTTAAGTCCCCATATAGGGGTTCCAACTCATAAATAAAGTCCACTTGCGATTGGCGGGTCTAGTTGAAAAAGGTGTAGCTGATTTTTAAATTCAGTATTAACCTCTATGCGGTTTCTCAAATAGTGAGCCTTTGTAAAATTCCTTTATCCAATCCTTGAACGATCTACATGTTAATAATCAATGATCCACGGGGTTTCGGGGATGGGGATGGGGGATGGCAGGGACAAGTTTCAAGGACACGGGGAGGGGTATAAGTTTGGGGCAGTGGGGGGACGGCGGCCGGGGCCGTAGGGTGCTGAAACATATATAGTATTTGAAAAAATTATTATAAAAAGATGTATAAGAATTATACATCTTGGAGACAACTAGGAGTCCCCTAGACATCTTGAGGACACCCCAGCATTCTCGAAGTCCTAGCAGCATTTTGGAGACAACGAGACTGGTGGTGAGATGGTGGCGCTGGTGGTGGGGTGGTGGGGGGATGTCTCCCCAAGTCTCTGAAACGTCCCTGTTTAAGAAACACGGGGTTTTTGGGGGAGCGTGTGTCCCTGTGGAACATTGTTGAGAATTTATCTCTGCGAGTAATAACAAGTAACAACGTAGCAGGCAATAGTCCTTTCGATTTCTCATATGATTTCCTGTCATTATTATGTTATAAGAATATACTGTAATTAACTCATGGTCGCAGTCTGGACGTCATCTGTCTGCAAATTATAAGCAGATCCAACATGAACTTTTATTTATTAGGAGAAAGAAACCCTTCGACCTTTTTCCGGGGGCCGAACTTACAAGTCCCATCTGGAGTTCAGTTTATTATATACTTAGGTATAATATATCATAAAAGCATTGTTTAACTCGAAGAACCATACTTAGCCTTGTAGTCACTCCAAAGCTGATCAACGGATTTGCCAGTGAGGTCATTAAAGAATACCAGGTCCCACCCGGAAGCCATTTTAGCGTTGATGTTGGCAACAAATCCAGAGCTAATACTGTCACAATACTGCAAGAAATAGGCAGTAACATCGTAACCTTGGTCCCATTTGTCTCCACTGCCGGGCTTAACCCAGTGGGAAGGAGCCAACCCTGCAGTGAGGCGCACATAGTCTGCAATACCTTCAATAAGGCCACCGGGAGCCTTGCCCTGCCCGTTCCACTGCCACACGTGTGTCATTTCGTGGTACAAAACTCCTCTAATTTCTGCCTTCACGTCCCCACCGTAGTTGCCCACATAATCTGCACTGAGGTGAATTTCCTCCGCACTTGTGTACGCAACGCCGCTCATGCTTTCCACGATCAGAGTAACCTTGTCCACGTTCTTCCTATCTGCAGCCGATTGCTGGTGGAAGGTGTCCCAGATAAATTGAGTGGAGGAGCCCATAATTTCAAAGGCTCCGCTCGAGCCTATTTCTTGATCGAATCTGTTGCCGCCGGAGGTTCCCTGAGCATGATTCGAGAATACGAAAACCAGCGCTTCACTAGTTTGGGCCATTAATACCGTGAGGGCTATCAACCCCAACACTGCAGCAGAACCAGCGGCCATTTTTTGCGCTAAGATTTTCCAACAACAAAAAATTGATCGCATGCTAAACAAACAACTGTTAAGCTTATCTTTGTTATGAAAAATGTATGGTGTTGCGGGGATTATATACTGCGTAAGGGCACATGCCGCGTGACTTCTAGGACTGGGTCAGAAGCGCTCCGTCGAACTTGCGAGTAGAAAGTCCAGTCAATTGCGTGTTTTGTACACTTGAATTTTTTTTAATAAATTTGTTCGGTTGTTTAAGTCTTTGAACTGATCAAGCTTATTTTGCGGGACGGTATATTTCACCTCTTCGTATTAACAATGAATTTGTAGTTTTCATTTCTACCCTTTTTAATTGAGCTATTCTCCAAACAATCACTTGGCTTTATTTTTCTTAGGAGCTGAATTAAATGTTTTATAATTTTGTAAATTAAAGAATTTTATTTTATTTTATTTTTCAAAATATTGACATGTTAAAAATTAATTGCTTTCTATTTTTTTAATGTTTATTTTGATTCTATTTTTGTATGCATTCTCAAGTATATAAGTAATATAATTTATGTTCAAAGTTAATATACAATTTGATTTTTTCTTTATTATATCTCCACTCATTTTTATGCATGAAGTTTAGTTTTACAATTTATCTACATTCCACCTAAGTTAAAACCAACAATTTGTAGGATTTAGTGAAGCTAATTTTGTAATTTATAGAAACGTACGGAAAACTCTTGAATTTAGGATTTGACCAATGCCCCACATTTACCATTGTATTTAAAGACATCTTAGTACATTTTTAGCATCTTATGATTCCAACACTTGTACCAAGCAACTCAAAATTATCATTTGAACATTCATAGAGCATTTATTAATGCATTACATTCGTGTATTAGCATATAAGATATTTTATGCATGATGATCTATTGTCTTCAATCTTTGTTTTTGATTAAGGTAAAAGTAGGTTTGGAAGGGACTCAAAACCCTTTACAACCAAAACTAGAGTTGCAAAAAGAACAGCTTATAGCTAGCCAAAAACCAGCCCCCAAACAAGACCCTTCAAGATTTATATTTAGAACTACTCTTGTGGGAATGAAGAGTCATGTCAAAAGAAGGCTTACATAATTTTTCTTTCTTGCCCTTTACAGTAATCCAACCTTCTTCCACATGCATTGCCTTAGCATGCCAAGCCAACACACTAATATCCTGAGGAAGAGTGTCTGTAGCAACTGTCACAGAGATTTCATTAGTATTCCTTTATGAAGGCATTGATTTATCAGAAAAGCCACTAGAAATGATAGTCGGGGCGCTATCACCAGAAAAGGCAGCCTGAGACCCATTCTCACGCTCTTTGGGGGTTTCAACAGGATAATCTTTCTCAACATTAGCAACCCCATGATTTGAGACATCTGGAGATGATGCCCCAAGACCCAGTGATTGTGACGCAACCACCTCAAAAAAGCTCCTATGTTGTTCAGATTTTTTCTCAACTGTATAATGCTATAGAGAGACGCCTTTCCACCATGTAGTTGTCATTTTTTTTCTCAAATCCACATTGTGCAGCAACGTGACCTGTTTTAAAACATCTTCTACATCAGAAGGGAATCCCTTCATAGTCCAAAGATTGGACCCAAGAACCCTTAGAAGATTTGAGTAAGATCTCAGCAGGTAACCCTTTTGAAACATCCATTTCAATCAATATACGGGAAAAATTGGAGTGGAAAATATCTGAGGATTCATCATCCACCAACAAAAAATATTTGTTCCTTGAATATTAAATAAGTTCATTCAAAATTTTGATGAAAAGAGAATTCTCCTTTGGAAGAAAAACTCTTTAAATGCATTGTTAAACACCATCAACTAAGAAAATTCACAAGCATACAAGAAAATGAAAAAGATGTGAATATTTCACATAGATTATATCATATAATAAGATACAATCGATAATTGACATAAATCACTTCTTCAATCACAATCAGCGGGTTGTTCCAAATTTCATATCTATCTTTTATTAGCAATCAAAATGTAACGAATCTTTAAATGCATTGTTAAACACCATCACTTAACTAAGAAAATTCACAAGCATCTTAAAAAAATGAAAAAGACACAAATATTTCACATAGATTATATCATAATAAGATAAAATTGATAATTGACATAAATCACTTCTTCGACCACAATCAGCCGGCTATTCAAGATTTCATATCTATCTTTTGATAGAAAAAGTAAAAATGAAAAAGACATGAATATTTCATATAGATTATATCATAATAAGATAAAATCAATAATTGACATAAATCACTTCTTCGATCACAATCAACCGGCTGTTCAAAATTTCATATCTATCTTTTGTTAGCAAAAGTCAAAATGAAAAATTCATGAATATTTCACATAGATTATATCATAATAAGATAAAATCGATAATTGACATAAATCACTTCTTCGATCACAATCAACAGACTGTTCAAAATTTCATATCTATCTTTTGTTAGCAAAAGTCAAAATGAAAAATTCATGAATACTTCACATAGATTATATCATAATAAGATAAAATCGATAATTGACATAAATCACTTCTTTGATTAGTCTGTTGTTCAAAATTTCATATCTATCTTTTGTTAGCAAAAGCCAAAATGAAAAAGACATGAATATTTCACATAGATTATATCATAATAAGATAAAATTGATAATTGACATAAATCACTTCTTCAATCACAATCAAGCTGTTCCAAATTTCATATCTATCTTTTGTTAGCAAAAGTCAAAATGAAAAAGACACAAATACTTCACATAGACTATATCATAATAAGATAAAATCAATAATTGACATAAATCACTTCTTTGATCACAATCAGCCTGTTGTTCAAAATTTCATATTTATATTTTGTTAGCGAAAGTCAAAATGAAAAATACATGAATATTTTACATAGATTATATCATAATAAGATAAAATCGATAATTGACATAAATCACTTCTTCGATCATAATCAGCTGCCTATTCAAAATTTCATATCTATCTTTTGTTAGCAAAAGTCAAATGAAAAAGACACAAATATTTCACATCGATTATATCATAATAAGATAAAATTGATTATTGACATAAATCACTTCTTCGATCACAATCAGCCCGCTGTTCAAAATTTCATATCTATCTTTTGTTAGCAAAAGTCAAAATGAAAAAGACAAATATTTCACATTGATTATATCATAATAAGATAAAATCAATTATTGACATAAAGTACTTCTTCAATCACAATCAGCCTGCTATTCAAAATTTCATATCTATCTTTTGTTAGCAAAATTCAAAATGAAAAAGACATGAATAAGGGAGAGGGGTCCATAGTGGAGCGGGCTCCAATAGTGGGGATAGAAGTAGTCCTCACTGGGCCTCATAGTGGAGCATCTTAATATCCAATTGCAAAACACTTTTTATCCATAAAGTACACAAACTGACAAATCATGTGATGCCACATCAGCGCACCAATAAAACATGACTTAGTGCACCACTATCGGTCTCACTTTTATTTTTTGCCTTTTTTAATACCTTAACAAAAAGCATGCTGATGTGGCATCATATTTGATTACGTGACCCTAAAATTAAATTTTTTAAGCAGGGGAGTTGCTAAATAAATTGATGTACAAAATTGGGGCTGATTTGAAATTCCATGTAGGATTTTGAAAAACACGAAGTTAGGGTGCTCCACTATAGGTCCCTCTCCCCTATTTCACATAGATTATATCATAATAAGATAAAATTGATAATTGACATAAATTACTTCTTCAATCACAATCAGCTTGTCTATTCAAAATTTCATATCTATCTTTTTTTATTATTGCAGCTTTGTAATTATAGTTGGTCTGGTTTGTCACTGCTTTTGTAACTATTACAGCCACGTAATTTTACTAGTGATTTGCGGCTAGGCTTAACCAACACACTCTAAGCTCTGACAGGTCAAAGTTTTATTTCCGTTTCCGTTTTCCCGTTTTCTCAAGTCAGTCATGGTTCACTGTCACGGTTAAGTTTAAACTTTTTTCAAAACTCTTTCTCCCGCCCAACCAACAGTCACCGTCAGTCTCCCGCCTACTGTCAACTGTCCAATCCATTTGCAACGTGGATGTCGAGGGCTGGGAATTGTAGGGACGAGTTGCCAGTTTTGAATTCAGCACAACTCTTTACACCACTTCATTGCAGAGCATGCAGGGCGAGATCACCCATTGCCTCCTGCCGCTGCCGCTAAATAGCTGGGGGAGAGTAATCTGGATTTGCAGGACATCTTCAAGCGATTTGCCTTAGTTAATATATGTAAGGTGGCATTCGGCATGGACCCCGTATGCCTCCACATTTCTCTTCTCCTTTCAGATCTAGCCTTCAAGAACGAGTAGAGCTGACCAATTAATCTTCTTAGCATGCAAATATGCCACCGTATAACCCAATATAATAGAGATTTGGTGCAATTTCATTTGATGTAACTTCCTTTCCCATTAGAGATAATTTTTTCCTTTGTCTCACAGTTATTATTGCTCTTCTAAGATGCAAAAGACCTCAGGGTCCTTCCACCGTAATTCCAAGCCTCCACTATCCACTATTATTGTTTTGAATGAGAAATTTGGCAACTTTATCACCCCAATTCTCCTTTGTGATTTGTTGAATGCAAACCATATCTCAAATATATGCTAGAAAAAAATAAAGAAACAAAGATAGAGGGCACAAACTCAAAGATAGAGGGCACAAACTCATGTATTTTTTTTATCTTTAAAATTTATAAATATTATTTATGTAATTAATTTTAAAATTCTATATTTTATGAAATGAGGTAAAATGTATATGAAAACTATACACTTCATAATTTATGTTTTATTTATTATTCACTCATTTTAGTTTTCATTATTGTAGCAGCAGCTTTAGCTTATAATCAACCAACTCTTGAACCCTTTAAGTAATTGCCAAGATGTCAAATCAACCCAACTTGTCTAATTTCTATTTTTGAGAAATCTCTAGACTTCCTAGAAATATGTTTCAACCTAGATGCTATTTCAATCATAGTATTAAAAATACCACTACTATTATTGTAGTAGCATCCATGGATAATGAACCATTTTCAAACATCTAATAGTTCACTCTTGTAAGAATTTTATATTTTAGAATGGCTACCGTTTGTACTAAATTAGTAAACAAGTTGTTTGAAATTTTATTATCTCTTTAGATATCTCTCTAAATCTCTTATTTGTATTATAAGATTTCTAAATATCATTGTTAGTATTTTTATATAATTGCAGATGTTTATTATACTACGAACATTTTTGAAAGATGTTCTTTTCTTCCTTCAATCTTCTATCATTCTAAAAACATATTTCATAGATTATGCAAATTTCCTATTACCGCCATTATTATATATGCTCAAATATGTGGCCTCATACTCCATCCCTAATACCCCTTTAGCATCTTGGTAGTTTCCTCCATTCAAAAGACACAACAGGGACTTGTATAACATCTTTTAGGAATTCCCTTAAGTATATATGTACCAATACACACTAAATATCTATCATAAAATGCATGTGGAGGTTGGAATAAAGAAAATAAGGTTTTGATTGAGGTAGGCTCCTATACAATCACACAAATTTTTACTATAAAATCTATAGAGGTGTCAAAGGGGAAACAAACCAACTATCCAAATTTCAAATAAAAAACTGCTAGTCCTACTTTTGTATAATCATTATCATGTTCATGTATACTCTCTACTATTATAGATAATCTTCACCATGATTTTTTTTCCTTTGTTCCTTAATGAATTTCTCTAATATTTTTAGACCTACCTTTAAGTATCAATATCACTACTACACTAGCACAATCAAAATTATGTGGTGATCTCTACTATTTGTTAGGTATTAGCCAACAATTCCTTATCATTTTACACTTCATTAGGGTGACAACATAAATGTTTGTCTCACTTTTTAGCCTATGTGGGCCACTCAAATCAATATTTTTTAATTCTTTCTATTTTTTCTCAATTGTAGCAAGAAAATCATTTAAAATTTGATGATAATGTAAACTAATAATTTGTGAGATTCACTATGTATATTTTTTCTAGTTTTTTGAATTTAAAATAATTTTTACCGTGTTATAAATATATTTTTAATAAAGTGCTTCTTATTCTTTATAGTATTTTTAATAAGAAATATTTCCTCATAACATATAACTTGAGCTATAAAAAATATATTTTCAAAAGTATTTCTTATTCTTTATAGTATTTTTAATGAGTAATATTTCCTCGTAACATATAACTTGAGATAGAAATAAAATATTTTCATAATTTCTTAAACATAGATCATTAAGATTGATATTTAAGGAACACATATTTTTTTATAACGAGGGATTAGTTATATGGCTTGAATCAACATTATTTTTACAATAGAATACTAAAATATGGTTCTAATGTGCTTCCCTCAAATTTTATGGATTTTTATCTTGAAGACAATATCCAATTTTTGCATCAAAAGCATTCCAATATAGGAAAAGGAAAATGGAGTCATTTGGTTTGAGATTTGATGACACTTTCCTCATTGTTGTGATGAACATTCTATTAAAGTCAACCATAATTTTTTATACCTTTCTTAAAGGTTGTGATTTCATGTACAATAAATTTGGGATCTATCATATCCCCATATTGTAATTTTAAAAAACTCTCATAAATTATTCCAAATATTGTTGTGAGGGAGGCTCACACACCACTCTTTTGCACTTTATTTAAGGGGTGACATAAATAAATTCATTACATGACATCCTCATCCTCAATCACATATACTCATTTGTAACATTGATGAGTTTTATTAAATATTCCTCCCTTGTGACTACATTATTACCTTAAAATATGGGTATTTTTCCTCTTATTTCATTTGGAATTACATTTGAAAAACTAGGGATACCAAAGAAATCTAACTTATATATTTTAGCCTCTAAAGGTTTTTTTAGGGAATATTTGAGTATACCTTATAATTTTAGGCCTCATAATTATTTTATTATTGACCTACTAAGCTAAGCTTGATGTTGGTGTGTGGGGGTGAAAAGGAAGAGAGAATACATAAATCAATTTAAGTATAACAAAGGCTCATGACATAATTTAATCAAGAGAAACATGTACACACAATAGCTAATTATGAACAAATATAAGACTAAGAATATTTAAGATAATATCTTTCTTATTATTAAGTTCATTGGTAAATTAACCATTACACAAATACAAGTCCTCTTAAAATATTTATAGCGGCTCCTCTATGTAGAAGCAAAGAGAGAAAACTTTAAGCTAAGACATCATGATAAAAAAATTATCTGTAATAGTAGAATATAAAATAAACCTTGACATCATGTTTTCATAGCTTACATATAAAAAGTGTTATATTCTAACCTAAGGATGGAGAAAAGGTAGTTTTTGTAAGGAAAGGACCATGGATTTTGAGTTAACCCCTTGAAGAGATCAATAATTTGAAAACTATCACTATCAACTTTGAGATGTCACATGAATCCAAATTAGGAGAGTACATTAAAGAAGGGGAACAAAGAAAATAATGGGTCAAATTACACCTTTTGTATTGGATCTAGAATGTGCTAGTAATCAAATTGTAGACATCCTTAAAAATGGTTAATTTGTTGAATAGAATTAGGGAAGACATGATGATTTAGAGTAAGAGTACCATAGGAGAGGTGTCAATTTTGGATACATATGTTACCACATGTGCAAGCTAATGGGTCCACTTTTAGTGGAAGTGTCAAGCTTAAAAAAAATTATAGATAAAGAATATAAGTTGAAATTTATTGTTCTCATTCATCAAACCAAAAGAAAATCAAAGAAAATAAATCTATTAAAAAACTAATATTCACTTCATTTGATTATTATTTTTCTTCTAGTCTTAAATTGTCACACCGCCAGGATTCTCTTTATCTATCATAGCTCTGTATTGATCTCTTTCTTCAAAGAGATCTTTATTTTCTAGCTTCCATAATTTGTAGCTAGATCCATTATAATTATCAATCTTTGAATAGGATGTGATTTTCACAATGTTAATTACACATGGATCAATAAAACCATGAAATCAAAGTGCACTTGTTACAACCAAAAAATCCTACAACACTACAACAAAGGCATCTAACTCTCTAATCAAATAATATTTCTAATATCAAATGTTAAAAAGGGTAAATAATACAATAGAAGCATTAACCAAATAGTGTTGAGGTCTAATTAATGTACATGTTATTAAAACATTAAATTAAAATGAAACATGGAGAAGAAAATAAATTTAGCAATTGATAATATCCCTACTATCGTATTGGCATCCCATTTTATACACTCCATGATT
>VDFB02125330.1:0-27420 GCA_007258455.2 Sequoia sempervirens | reverse complement strand
CATAGGAAAGGTGGTAATTGTTTAACCAGAATCTAGCGAGGGGCCGAGAGTGCAAGAACTTCCTTGTGAATGGCCTCGGGCGTCCAAGCCAAGGCACGAAAGGAAGTAGAGCCAACAGACCAGTATTGTTTTTTTAACACTTCGGTTTGAGCTTCATGTTTATTAAACAATATAATAAATAACCCTTTTTGTATCTGACGACAAAATGAAATATCAAATCCAAGTTTGGGATCCACCAAATATATGTGTCACCACTTGGTATGCCCTATTCAACTCATTCAGCTCATATATCTTCTACTACAAAATTTCCTTCAAAAATTTAAAATAAGAAAAAAAGAAAAAAAGTGATATGACACCATTTGACATGTCCTATTTCACAGTAAAGATCATAAATTTCATTATACAAATTTCTTTTCAAAAAATAAAAGTAAAAAAATTATGTGACACAACTTAACATGCCTCATTCAACCAATTCAATGTATAAATATTTTTTTATAAAAAATAATAATATAAAATAATTTATTTTATTTTTTATACTAGTACAATTTTTTTATTTATTAAAATATAAAAACAGTATGAACTTAACTATATATTTATTAACCAAACACATGTTGATAATCATCTTATGTGCTTCCTTAGAGAATGAAATAACTTGTATATGCATCACAAATATGCATGATAATACCAAATTATAAATACGTAATTATAGATAAATTGAAAGAAAAAATACATGCTAGAAAGAAAATCAATTGAATAAAAGATTCACATGCAATGAAGCTACAAGAAGCAATTAATATTGTAAATAAATGGACACTTGCTCATACTATTTTTGACTAGCAATCGCACTTTCAGGTGCAATGGGTACATTGAAGAGGTGTGGAAGGTCAATTAGAGAAAAATTTTACCTATTTTTTTATATATGTTTATGCAATACACAAGGTTGATTTGTAGGTCATTTGGAAAATAGTGTTTATGCAACAAAGGTTTTAATGGAGAAGTGATAGCTTCAAATCAACAATGCATTGACCTATAAGGATCCAATCATGACTAAAATAAAATCTCTAAATCAAGAAGAAAATTAGGCTCCATTACCAATAGGCTTATGCTATGTATGCAATAGGGAGAGAGAGAGAGAGGGAGAGATAGAGGGGGGGAAGTGAGAGAGAGGGGTAAGGAGATGGAGATAGAGAGGAAGATAGCACAATCATAACAATATGAGTTTTGATGGTAGAATGCATGTCAAGATCATATGATTAATGATGATATTAATTTTATATGATATAGTTGAGATATTTAAAAATAAAAGTATGTGATTTTCATGTTTTAAATTGTTGATCTCATCATGATAATGAAAATTTTCTTGTTATTAGAATCAATCAATTTTAGATATATAGAATGTTCATGGGGAATATATAGGTGATATATGTGAGTTATATGTATGATGTTTGAATATTGGTTTGATTTTAGAAGTTGGAGATGAAAGACAAATTAAAGTTGTGGAATTGGAAGTTGTAAGTATTGTAGCCATTAGTGTAAAGAGAATGCATAGTTGCATTTCCCTTTGTACTTGAAATGAAGTGTAGGAAAAGTGGGTCCCACCCTAGTATAAATTAAAAAATGTGCTAAATATTTTTATTTAAAATTTCTCTTATGAGATATATATTGAAAATTCAAAAGGTCATTAGAATATGGATCTTATATTGTAGCTTTATGTTTACTAGAGTTATAATTACTTATTTTGTCCTTTATTCAAGTTATATTTTTGAGAAAATTGTATCACTCAAATAAGTTCCCAAATTCATGTGTTTAAAGTCATAAAGTAGTAGTTGAATAACTAAGTTGGTCATATATTTAAGAACATGAAAAATCCAACATCTAGGGAGAGAAATACATAAATATACATAGCTTTTAATCTAATTAAAACAATTATTTTTTGTTCTAAAGTACATTATTGAATGGATCACATCAATTCCCCGAGGCTTTATAACATGCTCTCTAATGCTATAGTATATCTACTAGAAACAAAAGATATGTCTAATATTTTAACTTATTTTTTCTATTATCTTTAATGATTGAACACGTAGATGATTAGTTCCTCTTTTTAGGAGATGGTGTTGTAAAATTTGTGTATGGTGTTAAATGTTCTTATCTTTAATTGATAAATATTTTACACACTTGTTGCATAAAATTTATGATCTTTTAATTGTTGTAATCATTCTTCAATTTTGTTCACATTAATTTTGTATGAAAACATGTTATCAAAACTATTTATCAACCAATAAAATCATTCATGGTCATTGGTCCCAATGACCATCTTTCTTATTTCCCAACCAATAAAAGCATCATTTCTCTTATCTTTGATCTCAACAATCCTCTTTTGTACTTATTTATATATCTTGATAGTTATATCATGTAATGATAAATTTTAATAGTTTGGTAGTTCATTTAGTTCTAGTACAGTAAATTTGTTGTATTTTATCAAATGACTATAATAATGATTGATAATAATTAGACAGTTTATTGATATTATATTTTGATTTACTTTATTCACAGTGATAAATTAGTATCTTGAAAAGTAAAGTGAATCAATTACATTTTAAATTAGTCACTTGCCTAATTAAATTTATTTGTTGAATGTGATTTCTTAAGAATTGTATTCACAAATTAATCTAATATATTAAAAGAACTACTTTTAAATCATTCTTTTAATATTATTAAGATACTTTTTCGTAGTTTTTCTTTATCGTCAATTCAATCATAATACAAACTCATTTTCAAGAGACCAATCCCAAAATTATCAATTAAAACATATACATAATTTTCATAACAATTAATTTATCTTTTTACACTTAAACAACAATTAATTTTAAAATCTTTATGATTAAAACTAGTTTGATTCCATTTTTCACTTTGCAGCTTAAAAAAATGAATTAATTGATCGAGTCGATACAATTATCGACGTCCACACGATCGACGACCTCAATCCATTCTATATTTCCCCGTAACAACACGTTAGGGTACAACAAAGTCGTCCTCAATTTGTGGGCCATTAACGACCAATTCTCAAACCAGTCGCATCTGTACATTACTTGCATTTGATGGTATCCTATGTTTGCTCGACTTGGGTCCTCCTCCTCATTGAAAATTTCACCACCTGGTTTTTATTCTCTCAATGTTGTCGACCCGCGTCTTGAAGTCTACCATGAAAGTTTCCACTATTTTACTGAAATCTATGACAGATAAAAGTTTGTCATTACTTTCCCATAGTGCATGCATCCCAACTACTTCACATTGTTTCTTTATGCATTCTTAGTGTTATCTGTAAACCTAGGGAGACACTTCAAAATGGACTAACTTAAGCCCATCTCCGGCTCTCAAATCTCATGAATAGGTGGTTGTTGGGTGTAATATAAGGAAGACAAGATAAAATCCAACTTATTGTTCGCCCCGATTAGTTTTTCTTTCTCTAGGCAATGACTATCAAGATCTTTGAAGTTTGGTCCAGGAGAGTTTGTAACTCAAGCAGGAGGCTGAAAAATCCAGTGAGGCTGAATCAATGGACAAAGGCCTGAGATAATGCCATTGTTGCATGTGTTTCTTCGGCAAAAGTGGTGGGTAAATCTATACTTTTGTCTCTTCCTTGTTTAGGAGGGGCTTCCCTTTTCTATGTCTCCGACTCCTTAGCTTGATATTTTTCCTGATATCCGTTTCTAATTCTTCGACTTCTGTGATAATCCCTTGGAAATCTGGTTACTCAGTTCCAAGATGACCGGTAAAGATGTTACATACCTCGGGAGGATGTGAGGCAGTGAAAGTGTTCTCTGCACCTTGATGACTGTGAAGTCATGCAATCACCAAACAATGGTTTTCTTCATGTCCTTAGCCAAAGTTTGCTTAGAAAATAAGGCGTTTGTTGTTGTAGATATCATTGAAAATTGTCGGCCACCATTCATTACATATTACATCTAACAAAACATGGTACTCTTAAACGTTATCCATTTTAACATTTAAAAGTAAATTTAACTAGTAAAGTAGATAATTGTTTATCATATTTTAGTATAGATGAAGAAAAAATTACTATTGATTATTTCACAATTGGAAGGAGTGGTGTTTAAATAGAATGGTTGAACACAAGATGAATAAGTTTGACTATGCATGGTGTCCACTTAAAAATTTGAGAATTGAACTATCACAAATTACATCTAGGGAATAGAAAATGTAAAAATATCCATCATTTTGGGCCTAGGGAAATTATTTCTGATGTTTTTTTTCATTGAGGCAAATATCATCATCTATAATGGGGAATATTAGTACAATATATTTAGAATTGATGTGCACCATGAATTTTGTATTGAAAATGTTGTATAAGAAATGTACATGTAATCCCCTGTCATCATCTTGAAGACCTAAATTGAAATGACACCAAGATCTTGTTTGTTGATTTATTTGTCTATATTTGTGTTATTATAGCTCCTCATAGATCTTGTTTTCAACCTATTTGTCTAGTTTTGTTTAGTATGGATCACTTGTCAAAGCCTTGATTGTGTGTATGGATAAAGTCTTTTCATGTTGATTTTTTGCATGCTTCTTAGATCCCATCTTGGAGTGTAGTCTCGCATATGTGTTTTACCAAAACATCTATAAATGTTTATTGTGAAACCTTTGGTTGAAGGAATAATGATTCTCTTTTAATGGGTCAAGTGAAAAATAAATAAGATAGTGATGAATAGAATATTAAGTTAATATCATATGTAGAAATGTCCAAAATCATTAATCCTATCTATAAGTGTTTCTTCTTTAAGTTAAAGGGTAAAACAGTAAAATACAATGATATCTTCAAAGCCTTTTTTTCTAACTTGATTGGTTTTTATTTTTCATCTCTTGATCAAGTCATATATGGTCAATCTCTATGTTGTAATATTTTTTTGTTAAAAATATTTTATGTATTGGAAAAGGACTTACAAATGAAATGAAATCCAAGTTCAATTCCTTATAATCTTGAATTGGTATATAGATAAATGGTAGGTCTTTTTTTGTATGGAAAGGTTTCACATATATTTAAAAAGGTGAATTAGATTTTGATATTTTCAAAATATATATATATACACACACATTGAAATAATTTAGGTACCTAAAAGATTAGTACATGATATTAGTAAAGTTTGTGAAAGATTTGATTGGGTTCTAAACTTCTTGTTTGCATGGTTGGATACAATGAAAGTTTCTTTGAACTCAATATAAATGGAAAATAGATTCAAGATAATCATTTACTTAGATTGATGAAGAAGGGCAAAGAGCCATTTCATAAGAGAGAGCAGGTTTCTAGTGTCGTCTTTCACCATTCTGCAAAAAAGTTCCATATTGATCTCCTCCCAATTGACCGACACAGTAGTAGGAACATCAACATTCTCATTGGGTTCCTTTTGATCCCCACCTTTGCCCTCCAAATCCTCCTCCACAAGGGAGTCTTCAACCTCAATTACCTCCACTTTCACCCACTGTTTTTTAGGGATATCAGACAAGTCAGCCAATATTTCAAGCCACCCAACCTTATCTTCAAACTGCTTAACTTGCTCATCACTATTACCAATAGGTGACTCGAAATCAACATGGCTAGGAACAACCACCCTAGAATTCACAAAGCCCTCATCTTCCTGTGCATTATCTGCCATTGCCTGCTCATTTCCCTCCTATACATCCCCACGGCCCGTAATGTCCCTTACCTAGCCTTGCTCTTGTATTTGCTTGTTTTCCCTAGAATTCAATTGTTGATTAGGTTTAGCGTTTCTTCTTTCCAAAAGGAATGTGTTTCTCTAATGAAATAATCCTAGATTGAAATCTGCATTCACCAATTTAAAAACATTTCCACATACACATATCTGTTAGCAATAATATCTAGATATCCACAATATATTTATAAACATGAATCAATTAATGAAGACATAAGAGGAGTGCCATAGGTGGATCCGCCCTGAAGCCCTCATGTAAACTCAAGAGGTTGTCCATCACAATCCTTCTTGCCTAGGGGCTTAGTACCTGCATACTCCACTCATGGTAACACCTCAGAAGACACTCGTCCTATTAGGGGAGAGGAACCATAGAGTCCAAGTGGCCTAAGGCCTACCACCTTCTCTTGCCCAATCCCGTATCTTGGGCCTAAGGGGCAGAGACTTAAGTGGGACCCCCATCTTCCTATAACCCAATCCCTAGTCAAGGGCCTAAGGGGCTGCAAAGCCCAATCCCTTGTTAAGAGCCTAAGGGGCTGCAAAGCCCAATCCCTTGTCTAGGGCCTAAGGGGCTGAAAGTGGGGTTTTTAGGCAATCCCACTTCACCCATGTTTCGTCCATCCTAATAGGTTTACAAGCACATAGTAGACAATCTTTAAACAATCAGATATATTTGCATTCATCCAAAATTTATTTCATGCCTATAATGAAATATATTTTCATTTACCAATGGTTCTTTAAGTTCATCATTTCCTATGATAATTCTCATTATGATAAGATTAAAGGATGTCATTATATCAATAATCAAATTAACAATATCTAATTCTTATATTCAAAATATGCTAAATATTATTGCTCAGTGAATACATCACCTGAACTGTTGTGTCTTCCCATGATTCTTAATTCCTTAGTCGCCTTCCTTCAATCTTACATTTGATTGGTCATATATATTAATCTATCCAGTTTTATATTATGATCGTAATTACTTATAAGGCTCAATAATTGCTGCCAGCATCATTATTACAATGATCGCGTATAAATATATAATTATTTCTAATTAATTTTAATCTTCCAATAATCACTTACTCTATATATATATATATATATATATATATATAAAACTTACTTCCCCAAATATATTCTTGACAATAACACTTAATCAAATAAATCTCCCATAGTTTATTTCATTTCCAATCTGCTGCTTTATGCAGATTTCTAATTGATTCCTTTTTTATTTCTGATTCGTACATTCAATGTCTTTTTATATCTATGTTAAAGGATACATCTTTTCAAGAGTGATGTCCTTATGAAAAGACACAAACATTTATTTAAACCTTCATTATTATTTTTAAACCACTTTTATTTAGTTATTTATTTATTTTTTTCAAACTGCTGTTTTTATAATTAATCCTTCTTTTTTTTTTCACTAATAATCGCTGCATTACATCTTCAATATATAAATATTATTTCTTAATATTTATTCTTAAACTAGTGGTTTTATATGTATTATAATATTTATGACTATAATAATAATATTTTATTAATATTATTTTGTAATATTTTCTCTTGTGAAATCTCTATTATTATGATATTTATAATGTACTAATATTAATTGTCTCGTTTATTATAATAAATGTATTATAATTATAATATTCTTGATAATAATATTTAGATTGCCATTACATTTTTGATATTTATTTATCTAGTTATTTATATTTCACACTAAAATGTGTTTTGTGATTATGATTTATTTATTGATTTGCATTTTCATGTGTTACAATTTTTGGGACATGGCGAGAAACCCTTTAACATAAATAATAGGGGTCTCATCAGGAGGAAAAAAGAGAGACAGAAAAAGGAAAAAAGAAGAAAAAAGGTTTTAGAAACTGAAATTTTATGGAGGGACCAAAAGAACCTAAAGATTCTAAATATAAAATAAGATTATCAAAACACAATAGCGAAAAGGTTGTAAAGACAATAACAAAATACAAAAGCCACAACCACCAAAAAAGCCAGCGAAGGCCACAAAACCAAAAAACCAGACAAAACGCCAGCAACAACTAAATTTGGGCCTTTAATATTTCCGTAGTCTCAGCTTCCAAATCGTTCATATCCTGAACCCCCCTCTTTAAAATCTAAAGCATCTGGGTAGTAGGAGGTGCTTTCCTTTTAAGGTTGGCATGGGTCCTTTTCGATATACCTTGGTCCTCGTTCTTGCTTTTATCCTTGTCCTCAACTTCAAGATGTTTGTGTTGTTGATCTCATCATGATAATATTTCTTGTTATTAAAGTGTGTAGATTTTAGATATATAGAATGTTCATGGGAATATATAGGTGATATATGTGAGTTATATCTTTCTTGATGTTTGAATATTGGTTTGATTTTAAAAGTTGTAGATGAAGATAAATTAAAGGATTGGAAGTTGTAGAGTCTTGTGGCCATTAGTGTATAAGAGAATGCATAGTTGCATTTCCTTTTGTACTTAGAAATAAAGTGTAGGAAAAGTGCGATTTACCTGGTATAAAATTAAAAATGTGCTAGAAATATTTTTTTATTTAGAATTTCTTTATGAGATATATATTGAAAATTCAAAAAGGCCATTAGAATATGGATCTTATGTGTGTAGCTTACATGTTTCTTTGAGTTATTGCTTATTTTGTCCTTTGTCAAGTCCTTATTTTTAAAGAAAATTGTATCCCACTCAAATAAGTTTAATTCATGTGTTTTAAAAGTCTTAAAGTAGCGGTTAATTGTGCTAACTTGGTCATATATAAGAACATAAAAATATAACATCGGGGAGAGAGAAATACATAAGTATACATAACATAATCATTCAAACAATTTATTTTTGTTCTAAAAGTACATATTGGATGGATGGCACATCAATTCCCACTAGGCTTTTTAACATGTTCTCTAATGCTATAGTACATCTACTAGGAAACAAAGGGTATGTCCTAACATTTTAACTTATATTTTTCCCATTATCTTTGATGATTGAACATGTAGATTCAATTAGTTCCTCTTTTTAAGACATAGTTTTGCAAAATTTGTGTCTAGTGTTGAATGTTCTTATCTTTAATTGATAAATATTTTACACACTTGTTGCATAAAATTTTATGATCTTTTAGTTGTTGTAATCATTCTTCAATTTTGTTCACGTTATTTTTGTATGAAAACGTGTTATCAAAACTATTTATCAACCAATAAAATCATTCGTTATCATTGGTCTCAATGACCATCTTTCTTATTCCCCAACCAATAAAAGCATCATTTCTCTTATCATTGATCTCAACAATCCTCTTTTATACTTATTTCTATATCTCAAGATAGTTATATCATGTAATGATGAATTTAATAGCTTGGTAGTTCATTTAGTTCTAGTATCTAGTAAATTTGTTGTATTTTATCAAATGACTATAATAATGATTGATAATAATTATACATTTCATTGATATTATATTTTTATGTACTTTATTCATAGTGATAAATTAGTATCTTGAACAGTAAAGTGAATCAATTACATTTTAAATTAGTCATTTGCTTGATTAAATTTATTTGTTGAATGTGATTTTTTAAGAATTGTATTCACAAACTGATTTTAATATATTATAATAACTACTTTTAAATCATTCTTTTAATATTACTAAGATACTCTTTTGTGATTTTTCTTTATCATCAATTCAATCATAATACATACTAATAAACTCATTTTCTAAAAGACCAATCCCAAAATTATCAATTAAAACATATACATAACTTTTATAACAATTAATCTATCTTTTACACTTAAACAAATATTTAATTTTAAAATCTTTATGATTAAACTAGTTTGATTCCAGTTTTCACTTTGCAACTTCAAAAACAAGAATTAATTGATACAGTCGATACAGTTCTCGACATCGACACGATCGACGACTTCAAAATATTCTATATTTCCCCGTAACAACACGTAAGGATACAACAAAGTCGTCCTCAATTTGTGGGCCATTAACGACCAATGCCCAAACCAGTCGCATCTGTACCTTACTTGCCTTTGATGGTATCCTATGTTTTGCTCGACTTGGTTCCTGGTCGTCATTGAAAATTTCACAACCTGGTTTTTATTCTCTCAATGAAGTCTACCAGGAAAGTTTCCACTAATTTACTGAAATGTATGACAGATAAAAGTTGGTCATTACTTTCCCATAGTATGTGCCACCCCAACTACTTCTCATTTATTTCTCTATGCATTCTTAGTGTTATCAGTAAACCTAGGGAGACACTTCAAAAGACTCTTCAGAATGGCCTAACATAAGCTCATCTCTGGCTCTCAAATCTCATGAATAGGAGGTTGTTGGGTGTACTATAAGGAAGACAAGATAAAATCCAACTTATTGTTCGCCCTGATTAGTTTTACTTTAGCTAGGCAATGGCTGTCAAGATCTTTGAAGTTTGGTCCAGGATAGTTTGTAACTCAAGCAGGATGCTGAAAAGTCCAGTGAGTCTGAATCAATGGACGGAGGCCTGAGCTAATGCCATTGTTGCATGTGTTTCTTCGGCAAAAGTGGTGGGTAAATCTATACTTTTCTCTCTTCCTTGTGTGGGAGGGGCTTCCCTTTTCTATGTCTCTGACTCCTTAGTTTGATCTTTTTCCTAATATCCGTTGTTTCTAGTTCTTCAACTTCTGTACTAATCCCTTGGAAATCTGGTCACTCAGTTCCAAGATGATCGGTAAAGATGTTACATACCTCGGGAGGATGTGAGGCAGTGAAAGTGCTCCTTGTGAAGTCATGCAATCACCAAACAATGGTTTTCTTCATGTCCTTGGCCAAAGTTGGCTTAGAAAATAAGGCGTTTGTTGTGTGTAGATATGATTGAAAATTGTTGGCCACCATTCATTATATATCACATCTGAAAATTGTTGACCACCATTCATTATATATCACATCTAACAAAACATGTTACTCTCATACAATAAACATAAAAATTTACTATTGATTATTCGACAATTAAAAAGAGTGATGTTTAAATAGAATGGTTGGCCACAATATGAACAAGTGCCACGTAGTGGTTAGTACTTGTCTTTATAGTAGTTTAATTATAGTATTTTAAATTTAATAAAAATAAATGTAAGTTTTGTTAATGTGAATAAAACTAAATGTTAATTTTGTTAATTATAGTATTAGTTACATAATATTTAAAAATCTCATGCATTAATGTTAATTTTTATTAAAATTATAGAAACAATTAATCATTATAATATAGATAGATATTTATAATGATTAATTATTTATATAATTTTAATAAAAATTAAAATTAACGTGACATTTTAAAATATTATGTTAATACTATAATTAACAAAATTAATATTTAATTTTATTCACATTAACAAAACTTACATTTATTTTTATTAAATTTAAAATACTATAATTAAAATACGATAAAAGCAAGTACTAGCCACTACGTGACACTTGTTATTTATGAAATTACCTAAACAATACTTATCATTAAAAAGTCAATTACATTTGTATTATTATCTTTGTGCATAAACTTTAAATTATTCTAATTTTTAAATATTTTAATTAACATATATGTTTAAAAAAATATTTTTTATAAAATAATTATTCAGTTAAATGGTGTTTTTTTGTTTTGAGTATTTAGAAAATATTTATACTAATGATTAAATTCCGAGAAAAGAAAAGCAAGGTGTTTATTTCAAGAAGAGTAGGAAGGACAATTATGTTTTCATGGACTGTAAGTGGATGCCCATTTTTCGAGCAAAATTCAAAGGAATCCTCTAAAGAAACTCAATAATGGAACAACATACAAAAGACACATTGACTGGGCTCTCTTATTATAGTATTTGACGAAATTCTTATGATCCACTTGGTAGATGACACAATATAATCATCATCACCATTCATTTTGCATAAGAAAAATATCTGCCAAACAATTATTTTAAAGCATTTGGCGGCAGTAAATGGTAAAGATAAATAAAATAAAAGAATATTTTAAATTAGATTTAGTACCACGCAGTAACAAGATCAAATTAAAAAATGTTTTCGGTCTGAATATTTTTTAGCAGCGATTTCAAGAGCTTGGCATTCAATGTAAATGTAAGTAATTATTTTTCTTGATTTTGTCTTGGCTTGTTATTAATGGTGGGAGGGATTTAGAATGAGCTTTTTAAGCAAAACAAAAGTAATTAATTATTCAAATTGCTTATAGTTTGCAGCATAAACCTTTAATGCTTTTGTTTTCAAATATACTAAATATGGTAAAGTTAAATATAGTAAATTTGGTTTCTTAAATATAGGCAAAATAATAGTTTAGTTTTCTCAAAAATAGGCAAAATAATAGTTCATTTTCACTTTTCCTAAAAATCCATCAATAACGCACAAAACTTCTTAGCCAATCATATTGACAAGAAATAATTTTTATAATTTATAAAATTAAATATTTTGCAAGTTCACTTTACAAAATTGTTTTTTATTTTTTCAAAAAAAAATATTATTTTTGATTGATTGAAAGCTAACTTATTAATAACTAATTAAATAAGAAAAACAAACTCATTATTTCCTGATGGCAAGTACTAATAAAGATAACTATGCTTAATAGAGTTTCCACCTAAAAGATGAGAATCACAAATTACATCCTAGGAATAGGAAATGTAGAAATATCAACCATCTTGGGCCTATGGAAAATATTTCTAATGTTTTGCAATAAAGTCTCTCCATTTAAGGAGTTGATCATCATTTATAATAGAGAATATAATTAATTACAACACATTTAGAATTGATGTGCACCATGAATTTTGTCTTGAAGATCTTGCATAAAAAACACATGTAATATCTTATTATCATCTTGAAGACCTAAATTGACATGCACGAAGATTTTGTTTTTCAAACTATATTTTTGTGTTTGTGTTATTATGGCTCCTCATAGATCTTGTTTCTTGGCCTATTTATCTTAGTCTTGTTTAGCGTGGATCACTTGTTAAAGCCTTAATTGTGTGTATGGATACATTTTGATGATGATTTTTTGCGTGCTTCTTAGATCCCATCTTGGAGTGTAGTTTCCCATAGGTGTTTTATCAAAAACCATCTATAAATGTTTATTGTGAAACCTATGGTTGAAGGAATAATGATTCCCTTTTAATGGGCCATTCCTTTACTTATGACCATTTATATTGTTTGAAAATTAAATAAGATAGTGATGAATCAAATCTTAAGTTAATATTATCTAATCTATCTTTTGTAGAAGTGCCCACAATCATTAATCCTATCTACAAGTGTTTCTTCTTTAAACTAAAGGTGAAACAATAAAATACATAGATATCTAAAAGATTGGTTTTTATTTTTCATCTCTTGATCAATTCATACATGGTCAATTTCTATGTTCTAATATATAATTTTTTAAATATTTTATGTATTGGAAAAGAACTTGTAAATAAAATGAAATCCAAGTTCAATTCCTCATAATCTCGAAGTGATATATAGATTTGGTGGAATTTTTTTTGTATGGAAATGTTTCAATTACATGTTTAAAAAAGTGAACTAGATTTTGATATTCTCAAATTTATATATATCTTTAAATAATTTAGGTGCTTACAAGATTAGTGCATGATATTAGTAAAGTTATGTGAAAATTTTTAACCGGGTTCTGAACTTGTAGTTTGCAGGGTTGTGGATACAATGAAATTTTCTTTGAAGTCAATGTAAATGAAAATTAACTTCAAGATGATCATTTTCTTAGATTGATGAAGGTCAAACAACTTAATATCATTTAAGCATGCATAAAAAATATGAAAATATAACGCTCCGCCGGATACCCTAGAGAACAAAACTTGTACTACGAAAATTTGAACAATTTTTTTTTTTTTAGCAAAGTTGTGCAATGATACTGAACATAACTTAATTATCTTCCTAAGTCCCCTAGGGTGCACGGC
Source organism: Sequoia sempervirens (assembly GCA_007258455.2). Classification (NCBI taxonomy): domain Eukaryota; kingdom Viridiplantae; phylum Streptophyta; class Pinopsida; order Cupressales; family Cupressaceae; genus Sequoia; species Sequoia sempervirens. The sequence goes on along the minus strand of VDFB02125330.1, from coordinate 13,766 downwards.
TGCATTACTTATTTTACCAAAGTTCAAACTACAATCCACATAACTTATTAACCATTAAATACAAACATCACTAAGCATGTTATAGTTCACATTACAATTGAACATAAGAATCAAGTGAAACATTCATTGCATAACAGAAAGGAATAACTATCTTCTTTCATTCAATTAACAAGAACAAAGTCATTGTTTACAAAGTTCTTGCATACGAGTGATAAAATAATACATATTACATTTACATTTATACAATGATACCTCCTCAAACAAATGAGTAGTGCTTTACAAAAATACATGATACATTATAAGTTGCAATGCATTACAAGTACAATGATCTAACTTCCAAGAGTAGATACAAAGTTGAAGACAATGGATCAAGAGGATCGCCACATCACGAACATAAGGGAAACCCAATGGAGACGATACACATTCCACCCTGCCACGTGAATCTGAAGATTCACCCCCCATGCTAGGAGGCAACAATGGGTCCCACCAACACTGACAGTCAAGGACAATAGACTCACAAAGCTGACAAAACAACAATAAACAAGTATAAACAACATTAATCAACAAAACACCGCTTCCAGAGGCATACCGCATTAAAGAGAAATAAACATCACGAGGAAACTCAGTTGTCATAGGAGTGTCACTACATAATTTGCTATGGGTTACCCTGGTGTAACCTTCCTAGGCTACCAAACCCCCATCCTAGGTTACCCTAGCTGCCTCTACCAACTGCCGGACCCCCATACAAACTATGCTTCTCATCTCACCTCAAGCCTAAACAAGTGCTTGAGCCATGAGAGAGGCATTCATTATCTTATTTAATGAGATCTACCCAAACCCCCTAATGAAATTTATTAGATTATCATTTGTTTAAACCCTCAGTGAGTTACCCTAGCACCCCTTTGTGTGTCAGACAACCACTGAAAGCCACTCCCCTACTGACAACTAGGAAACTAGATATAATCAAGGAACAATGCCGCTTGCACAACACGAACTCGAACAAGATCACACGGTGAGGCATAATCCTTCTCACCCACATGTTTCCAAGAGACCACCACAAAAGTGGACACACTGTGCCAACTAATAGTCATCACATAAATGCTCAATACAAAGCCAATCATCACCAAGTTTTAACAAAATCTCATAAAGAGTGGAGTTTCTCCCCTAGCCTCTAGAAGACCAGCTAAGCAGACCTTATAGAATAACTTAAACACTAAAGTAAAATCCATTATCTAAACCAATTCAATAAACATTTACATCAACAGTGACCTCCACAAATACATAGTAACTTACATTCATCCCAACCAATAAATGTGCGACCACTTAACCCAAAAGAAACGTGAAATACACAAATAACCTTCAACGCAACTGTTCCAACTCCTAATATTTCCAATAAGATAATCTTATTCCTTAAGACTAAACTTCCATTTATCTTAAATACAAATGCATCCATTCTTATTTAATGTTTATTTGTTGATCGTCCCTTTTGTAATCTTTTACTTCAATATAACACGTACTTATATGTTCCTTTATATATATGTGTAAATATATATATATATAACAACACATATTTAATACTTATATATATATATAAAATACATTTATTTATACATAGAACACATATTCAATACTTATATATATAAGTAAAATACATTTATTTATACATAGAAAATATATTTACCTATCTGTTGTTAGACAGATTTATATTAAAATGAACTCATAAGTAACATATACTACAATTCCGTTTCAATAGTGTTAATCCAAATCAAGTTTAAGCCAATGAAATAACATAGGAAAATATATACACATATCAGGTTTTAAGACCGTCATTCCTAATCCACTTCAGCTTACTAGGGCCCAAATAACACATGGAAGGATATAAATAAATAACACAAGGTAATCGAAATACATAAAGTGCAAAGAGATTGTAATCCAAAATTACTAAATCGATTTTGTGCTATCATAGAGGGAGCAAGACGGAAACTATGGAACCATGTATGATCAGAGGGATTTCGTTGGTTGCAAGCAATCGGCTGTACATAAAAAAAACACACACTGTTAGCCTTCAAGCCACTGGAGTTAACCTATTTAAGGCGCATGATGGAGAACGAGTACACCAAGAGAAAGGATGGGTTGCTGGCACTTATATGCCACAAAACGGCAGTCAACTGATATCAAGGAATATGAAACACCGAGATCTTAATCCTATCGGCTCACACAGGCCGAACCACTAATGTTAACCAAGAAAACAACGATTAAAAGGATTTGAGCTATTGGTTACGAGAGACTAACGCCAAGAAGGATTATGACTTCATAAAGTAACAACTGCAATATATGGTATATAATTGTCAATGATCAACAGCCGGTACTAACAATTAGTATTCAGATATAAGAACAAACATGAATATATTTGAAGTTTCACGAGGTATCACACAGACGAGTAACTAGAAGCTACTTTATCAGCTAGCAAATACACGCTGTTATAAGCCATTCATATAATACACATGAAGTATAATATATATATGTTTATGTAAATAACTACACTTTTAATACCCATCTGCACATTAAATGCTGAAATAAACAAGATTTAACAGGGAGAAGACTCCCAGCCGATCTGTAGCAAATGAAAGAATATAAAAAGGCAGGGAGAACTACACTGGTGACGTAAGAGAAACTACAGCTTTCTAAGATCAAGCCATTTAGACTAGCCGACTGGAAGAGGTTTGATTGGAACTCGACTTAACCACTGAATTTCACAACGATTGTTACCTTAAGGCCGAACCTAGCCAATCACCAACAACGCACTGGAAGGGGTCGACATGCAGCTACAAAGAATTTTAGATTTTCAGCGCCTAAGAATCTCCACTGTAAGCCACCGAGGAGAATGCATTCAGGCCCAAACTCAAAAGAATTGGTAATATTTTATTTTCAAGTACTGCAACTGCGATAAATTGTCAAGAGAATCAAGAAGGTTATAAAAATCTATAAATTCCTATCAAGTTCAAGTGTTGCGGCTGAGACAGGTAGACAACAGAATCAGAGAGATTATTTAAAACTCTACAACATTCTGTGTTCAAATGTTGCATCTGTGAGAGGTTGCGATCTGAATCAGGGAGCTTATTTAAATCTATACAGCCTTCCATGTTCAAGTGCGGTAGCTGTGACAGGTAGCGAATGGAAACAGGGAGCTTGTTTAAACGTCTGCACCCTTCTATATTCGAGTGTTGCAGCTGGGACAGGTTGCTAATAAACCATGACATTATTTTGGTTTCAAATACTACAGCTGCACCGAATCAAGGAGGTTATTTAAAGATAAGGAGGCCCGAGAATGCAACTGGGGTTAGGTCCAAAGTATACACTGATGTTTCATACTCATTTAACGCCGATGATGAAGGTGAGAAAGTGAAACAAAATACAAGACAGAGGTAAATGGAGGAGAATCAGGCATCTCGTAAGCAAAATCAGGAACAAGGCAGAAACACAGTTCGCACTACAAACAACTGCTTATTATAAGGCGTTCTATCAGAAGTTGTATGCATGTAATTGAACCGATACAAAGAAGCAGGGAAATCTTAAGAGTTTGCTCACAAACTTCGAAAGGGCTGAAGAAATCACTAAGCGGCTGGGTGTATAAAAGCAACAGAGTATTTCAAAATCCAAGGAAAGTTGAGCGACTGGTATATAAAATTACAGGCATATTATCTATGTACCTCCTTCTAATAAATATGTCCTGAAATTCGAAGACTATGAAAATTTCCATAAAGGAATTTCAAGCAATAGAGAATTTCAATACTAGCTTCCAAACGTTTATTTCCAAAACATGAATGAGAACAGGAATTACAAGAAGAGGAACCTGGTCAAATTTCGTTCACTGCGCTGAAAATTTTGTCAAAATTGAAATCCAGAAGCAGCTTCAGTACTCCAAATCCCTACGATCTCTGTAAAAAGCCCGAAATTCCCCAAAGCCTCCAGACTTTCTAGAGAAATTTCAAGAACCTGAGATAACCAATTCCCGTACCTTCCCTCCCCCCCAATGCAATAAGTTTTTCCTCCAGAATAAAACCAAATTGCCCCCTATTATTTAACTTCCACTTCCTTTATTAATTAACCCCCACTACTCTATTAATTATCCTCCTTTCCCAGAATTTCTTTCCACTTCCATTTTCATTAATTTTATTTACCTTTCTTTTATATTTCCTCATTATGCACAATTAGTCAACTTGTTTTATTTTATAATTTTCACTTTCACTACAGGACAACTTATTATATTTTATAATTTATAACCATGCCCTTTTAAATTTACATACAAAAGATTAACGAATATATAACATTGATTTAATAATTTTAATCTTACTTATAATGTATTTATACCATCTTAATAAATTAATATTTTATTTTAAATATTCTATTCTAAACTATAAGTTTAATTTATTAAAATCATATAATAACTTAATCAATTCTATTTAATCAAGGAAAAATCAATTAATTACTCCCCACGAACACATAACCAATCTATACCTGACCTAGAGACCAACAATGACAACACACCATGACGATGCAGAAGGATGGGCATTATAGAAAAGATTAATTATTCTAATAATTAATTTAAATAAAAATGATAGTTTTTTAGATATTTTATTTCAGTTTGAAAAGTAATATTTAGGCCAAGAGTCCAAAATGATAGAAATGTAAGGGTATATCTTCATTCAAGTGGCAAGCATTGTGGAAGTTGGATGTATCAATTAACATTAAATGACAATTATTTTCTTATTATTTTATGTAGTGATAAAATAAATTTAGACTTTGACTTTTATCATAATAGTATGAGTTTCAATAATAGAATGCATGTCATGACCAAAGGATTAATGATGATATTGGTTTAATATAATATTCTTGAGATATTTAAAAAATAAAAGTATGTAACTGATTGTCTATTCTTAATAATTGTTGATCTCATCATGATAATTAAAATTTTCTAGTTATTGAAATAAGTAGACTCTAGATATATATGACATGTTCATGGGGAATACATAGGTTTTATATGTGAGTCATATCTATGGCATTTGAATATTGGTTTGACTTTAAAAGTTGTAGATGAAAGTTATAGATTTGTGGAATTGGAAATTTTAAGTCTTGTAGCCATTAGTGTATAAGAGAACACATAATTGTATTTTATTTTGTACTTGAAATAGGGCGTAGGAAAAGTGGGGCCCACCCTAGTATATATTCAAAAAAGTGTTAAATTCCTTTATTTAGACTTCCTTCTAGGTGATATAAATTGAAAATTCAAAAGGTCATTACAATATAGATCTTATATTGTAACTTTATGTAATGAAGTTATAATTACATATTTTGTCCTTTATTTGAATTATATTTTTGAGAACATTGTATCACTCAAATAAGCTTCCAATTTCATATTTATTTAAAGTCTTAAAGTAGTAGATGAATAATTAATTTGAGCTTATAAAAGAACATGCAATATCCAAACATCTAGAAGGAGAAGTGCATAGATATACATAGCTTTTAATCTAATTCAAACAACTTGTTCTTTGACATTAAATACATATTGAATGAATCACATCAATTACATGAGGATTGATAATGTGTTCTTTGATGTTGTAGTACATATACTTGGAAACACAATGTAGTCAAAAATTTTAACTTATATTTTTACCATTATCTTTGACGATTTGAAGTATTGAATCAATTCCTCTTTGTAGAACATAGTTTTGTAAACTTTGTGCCTAGTGTTGAGTGTTCTTATCTTCAATTGATGAATATTTTATGCACCTGTTGCAAAAAGTTTATGATCTTTCAGTTGTAATCATTCTTCAAATTTGTGTACATTATTTTTTTTATGTGAACATGTTATCTATTATTTATCAACCAATAAAATCATTGGTTTGATTGATCCTCTTTTGTATTTCCTAGCCTATAAAATAATAATCTCTTATTGTTGGTCTCAACAATCCTATTTTATACTTATCTATATATCTTCACAGTTATATCATGATAATGATTGACTTTAACAGTTTGATTGTTTATTTAGTTCTAGTATAATGAATTTGTTGTACTTTATCAAATGACTATAATAATCATTGAGAATAATTATGTATTTCATTAGTAGTTTAGATTTGATTTACTTAGTTCATAGTGATAGATTGGTATCATGAGTGGTAAGGTGAATCCATTACATTTTAAAATAGTTAGTTACTTAATTAAATTTGTTTGTTGAATGCGGTTTTTTAATAATTATATTTACAAAGTGGTTAAATATACTATAGGAATAAATTTTAAATCATTATTTTACAACCAGAAACATAATGGGAGGCCGCTATTTCTTGTTAAAATGGATGAAACATTGCTTCCATTTTATAACAACTAATTTTAGGCATTGCACAATTTTTTTTAAATATCTTGAAACATAGTTTAGATTCTATTTCTTTACCATATCAATTTCCATTGATAGTACCTTTGCATATTTTATAAAATTTAAACTTTTAAATCAACATTTGATTCACATAAACGTCTCCCATAGAACCATTTCTAATTATATCTTTGTTTTTTTTTAAACTTCTTTTATATTTTAATTTTTATAAAATATCACTATTTTTTCTATAATATAATATAAAGATAATATAATTAATATTAATCTTAAGTTGATTATGATTTAATTTGAATATATACTTAATTAATATTTTAAAACTAATTTAGTATTTTTTTAGTTGTAAATTAATTTTAATTTAATTGAGTAGTTTTTATAATTTTAATAGCACATTAAATTAATATAATTAATTCTATATATATATATCTTGTTTCTTATGCACAATCTTTTCAATTTTTGTTTCTTGTTACATTATCATTGTAGTTAGTGTCACATTTCTCGTTTCTAATAATATAACTTTGACCATACTACAAACTAATTATCTCATTTCTTAAAAGATCAATCACAAAACCGTGAGATTAAAACACACATAATTTCTATAACAATTAATCTATCTTTTTTCACAATTAACTTGCATATTAATTTTAAAATCTTAACGAATATACTAGTTTGATTCCATTTTAAACATTGCAACTTAAATAACAAGAATTAATTGATCGAGTCGATTCAATTCTCGACATCCACACGATCCATGACCTCAAACTACTCTCTATTTCCCCCTAACAACAAGATTAACATACAACAAAGTCGTCCTCAATTTGTGTGACATTAACGACCAATGGTCAAACCAGTCGCATCTGTACCTTACTTGCCTTTGTCGACTAGTATTTGATGGTATCGTCGTTTGCTCGATTTGGGTCATCGTCGTCACCGAAATTTCACAACCTGGTTTCTATTCTCTTTCAACGTTGTCGACCCGAGATCTACCATGAAAGTTCCCACTAATTTACTGAAATCTATGACAGATAAAAGTTTCCCATCGCTTTCCCATAGTGCATGCACCCCAACTACTTCTCATTGTTTCTCTATGCATTCTTAGTGTTATCTGTAAACCTAGGGAGACACTTCAAAATGGACTAACTTAAGCCCATCTCCGGCTTTCAAATCTCATGAATAGGTGGTTGTTGGGTGTAATATAAGGAAGACAAGATAAAATCCAACTTATGGTTCACCCCGATTAGTTTTTCTTTCGCTAGGCAATGGCTGTCAAGATCTTTGAAGTTTGGTCCAGGAGGGTTTGTAGCTCAACCAAGAGGAGGTTGAATCAATGGAGAAAGGCCTGAGATGATGCCATTGTTGCATGTGTTTCTTCGGCAAAAGTTGTAGGTAAATCTATACTTTTCTCTCCTCCTTGCGTAGGAGGGGCTTCCCTTTTCTACGTCTCCAACTTCTTAGCTTGATCCTTTTCCTACTATCCGCTGTTTCTAATTCTTTAACTTTTGTGCTAATCCCTTGGAAATCTGATCACTCAGTTCCAAGATGACCCGTAGAGATGTTACATACCTCGGAATCTTGTTTGTTGGTCTGTGTTTGTGTTACTGTAGTTCCTCATAAATCTACTGATTTTACAACCATATCTGGACAAACATTTGTCATATCTATAGTCAGTATTGGGCAGTCAAATAATTATATGAAATCGCCCGTGGCACTATCAATTATCTTGACTTCGAAAGAATAATGCCCATTGATTTCTTTTGTTATGTTTAGTTAGTTAGCAATTGGTTAGCAATTACAAATTTACTCTTGTTTAAGTTTATATATAATAGATAAATTCTCCACTTAAAAATTATATAGAAGTTGGGGTTTTGCATATTTGTATTGTGTATGATTTGTAGATCAATTTATTGGTTGTTATGTTCAAGGGGTTAAACTTAATTGACTAAAATGTTGGGTTCTCATTGTGGAGACCCAAGTTCAAATCCGCATAGGGACATCTATGTGGAATTCTAAGTTGTGGTTCTTAGTCTTCCACAGTTGGCTTCTAATTTGGACGTGGCTTCTAAATAGAGTATTTATAGGTAGCGATTATTGGTCTTTGTAACATCCATCCACTTAAAACACCAGTAATCTCAAGAATTTACTAGAAGGTAAATAAACTTAGTAAACATGAGAGAGAATTTTTTTTTTTTAAACATTTGTATAAGCACAAAAATTAAGTACAACAGTACAACTTTTCTAGATAAATTCAAACTTGAATTCACATGTAATTGTAACTAGAATCAAGAGAATTCCTTACACTATTCAATTATATCACAAAATATATAATTAGCATAAAGAATAGTTTTACCTCATAGGTTGATTGCCATAAACCATAACATGGAGTTCACTGCATCTGAAATGTTGATGTCAAACTTCACGATACTCAGTGAGTCTTTCGTTACAGAGGGAGAGCATCATCCTAGTGCTTTTCCTCCAACCGCGGACCCAAGTGGTCCCCCGCACACTTCCTAACTGGAAGTGCCCCGGCCCTTCACGAAGGGTATAGATATAAGGAACCGACAAGTTTCACCATCTGAGTCCTAGTGATGTGTCCTACAAAACTCAATCGACCATACAACTCTGGATCCCTCCTAGCTAAGTATGATCATACTGATTGGTTGTTCCATCTAGACACACACCTCTTACTCGTCTAAGAAACTATCTCATCCTATAGTTTTTTTTTCTTACTTTATTTTGTATTCTAGACACAACTAGTATGTATAGAAAATCCATTCTAGTCAATCCGACCTAGAATTAATCCATAATTCATTACAAACATGTAATGCAAAGATTAGATATTTCAAACCTTTTCAAAAGTCCCTTATTGCGTTCTTGCAATATCTAGGGTTTATGATGTCTTGTCATTTACTTCTCAAGATTCAATAACCAACATCTCGATGTGTTAAATTGAGTTTCAACACAATCAAAGAATCTCTTAAGGTGTTATAAAGACCTCCTGTCTTACTCAAAAGCTTTCTCGACCTTACACTGACAATTAAAATATATATGTACAATGTCATATATGACTTAAGGTTTATAGATTTCCTACATCCTCCTTGTTTCAATACTAGGGTTCAACTTCTCTAACCCAATGCATGGAAATATCATCATCCTTGATCCTCCAAAGGTAATAACATAAGTATAACTAATTTTAAGAACAAAATGCCTCTAGTCTTTTCTAGACCACTTGACATTGTTTGAATTCACATTTTAAATACATGAATAAACATAGAATTCAAGCTATTCCTTCACCAATGTAATGTCTAAAATAATATTATCATGTCAAATCAATAGTCTTGATCTAAGTCCATCTTCCAACATATGTTTGGTTTCTATATCTTATAAGCATATAAATACCTAGGACATTTAATTCCACCAATAAACTAGGCAGGAGTTTAGTGCCACCAAAAGGACAATACAACTTTCCTCTTATCTATTCTCTCCTTATCCAACAAGGAGTCAACATATCCTTCAATTACACAAGATGCGTCTTGGATAACATAGTAACTATCATTAATAGTTAAACTCAACTATAGGAAATTTGGGTCTCCACGTCACCTTATTCCACTTTCTAATGATATCATAAGTCGAACCATATTCACCACCCTAGGTCTATCCATGGTTCTCAATTCCAATATAAACTATTCCATAAGGTAGAATCATATCCGTGTTATTCTAGGCAAACCTTACCTTGCTTAATTAGTGTGATTATGCATTGATTGCCGACTCACATAGCTTTAATGATCTATACACGTCCTTTATCCAAATTGAGCCATCATTTGGTTTGAGTGTCTTAGCACACTTTTGGGTTAAGAATGCATCGGCCATCAACCACGACATAGTATGAGTATCGATGTTTTAAGCTCGGTCTACGTGGCCATGAGCCAATACTCAGTAAGGAACTTGATTTAATGCAACTTGGCCTTTGGTTTCAAGCATTGCTACAGCCAAGATTGCATTACAAAGAAGCTACAAGATTAACTCATCATTATGTTGCAATTCAAGCATTGGCATGTCATTCCCGAATATGGTATACACACAAAGATATACATATAATGTGGTCTACACTCTACTAGGCTTACAACCACGAAGGCCTTTTCGATAACACAGAAAATTAACAGCAAAAAGCCATAGGGGTAAAATCTTTCATAATAGTTATTCATACTATCAAGTTTCATACCTGATTTCCTGTCGATAGCTCTAACATGAACCTGAGGTGTGCTTAGCTACTACTATATCAAACATTCTCCCTTAGACTCGACTCCTTACTCAAGGCTTCGCTCTGTTTGATTCTATCGACATTGTTAGTCGACGAATATATCAATTCTCAGCTATAATGGCCTCGATCCATTGTTATAGTATGGATTATAATGTATTAAGCTCGCCGGCCTTCGTGACCTTGAGCTACAGGTATAACGTGGTAAACATTGCAATGTAGCTCGACTCTCACGACTATGATATTTAGCATAAGAAGGGATTCAACATATTGAAGCTCGACCTCCTGGCCTCAAGGAAATCACAGAAAGGTACATAATATAGTAAATCTCAACCATAAGTCTCGACCTTAGGCACAGTGAAGAATGGAGAGCAATACGGCCCGGTCGTAAGGTCTAGAGCCTTGTAAAAGAAAAGGAAAGCTTAAAAGATATTCAAACTTGACCGTAAGGTCTGAATCATTACGATATAGAATATATCAGAGATACTGAAACCACAGTAAAAACATCAACCCCCCCTATGATATGCATGTTACGAGAGTTCAATATAAAGGAACTCATAACTGAATATGTACGCAAGATAACATCCTTTACTCTACCTGAGCACAGTCCTTCCAATTGCGAAGGTATTCCCTGTTCAACCTCCATTTTCCTCCTGCTCTCTGTGTCTTTTCTTGCGAAGGTCCTGTCCATGAACCGACCCAGGACTCTTTGATGCACTCTCCTCTCCCATTTCCGTTACTTCCAAGACGTTTTTTTTTTTTTTTCGAGGGATCCCCGTTTTCTTCTCTTCCCCCGTAATAGTAGTGAATGAATTGCCTTCTTCCACAATCCCCGTAAAAAGCATAAAGTTACCTCTCCTCCCCAAAATGGCCACGCTCCCTATTTTCCCCAAAACTCGAGCCCATCACCAAAAGTAGTTGAGTAATTGTCTCCTCGTAACCGCCTGGAGTGAGAGAGTGATGTTTTGAATTGCCCCCGCATAACTCCCTATCTCTCCCAACACATAACCGTTTCTTGACCGATAGAAAAGGCCACTACCGGCGGTTGCAACAATACTCTGGCATGCGTGGGTGACTCAGCGAGTGACAAGGAGCAATTGATGATCATGCCCTCACCAAAGATTCTAAAAGTTGAACAATTTCTTCAAAGTAATTTTCTCTTCTTAAATAAAAGTTGGGTCATATAGTTTAACTCTCAGCTTATGTAGCCATTGCCAATTTAACATATATTTTAACATATTAATAATTTAAGAAATATTAATGTCATGGGAAAGGTTGACGATATAGGTCGTTACGTCGTCAAACTAGCATATTCATCAAAACGAACGAATTCAATGATGATCATCATAATGACTTCCTTTTGCAAGGAATCGGGCTATCATATTAGTTCCCCGACTTATTAAGCCAATTTAAACTATTAACCAGAATAGACAAAATGAACAACCAATTACGCAATTGATGACATGACATAAACTCGTTACGACATAAGAAGCATCGTGCTCAACAGAAAATTATCTTAGTCATAAAACAACTAATGTTCAACCTTGACGACGTCACTATCCCCAAAACGACTAGGTTGACGTTAAGCAACTAGAAATAGACTTAAGACGGTGACAACCTGTTTTACTCCTTGTATCTATTCCCTTCTCTCTGATGATGCTCTCCCTCCCCTTCTCGGAGGGCGGAAACCTGTTTCCTGAATGCAACTTGCAATCAACAACACAATACTAGTGTTTCAGTAATCATTTTCATAGTCCTCATGAGATCATCACATCTTGACCACTTTTAAACTCATGTCAAATTTTAGTCAAACAAACATGCCTCATGAAAACATTGATTTTTCTAGCCATTTTAACTAAACATCAAATCATTGAAACATGCATAATTATCTACTAATTACTTCAAAGTAAAAAGTAAAACATAGTTAAAGTTAGGTGTAAATAGCCTCCAAAGGCAATTTCTAATGTGTTTGCTTGTAAAGAGCTTTTATTAGTCTCTACTTTAAGTGTTAAAAAAAAATGTATTGATCTTGTTAGAGCCTAGCTTTGCAAGCCCAAAAATATGAAATTTCAGATTTAATTTGTTTGTGTTCCATAGTGACATTGTGTTGGCTTACCCCTGATAACCAATCTAAGCCAGCTTAAGTAAACTTACTTTCCTCTTTCAGAATTGTGATTTTGTATGCCTTGTTGTTTCCCTTATTCCTTTGGCAATTGATGTAATGTTGCAACAAATCTAGAATATTACCTTGTTTTACCTTATTTTTTATTTGTTGTAGTCTAAGATATCAAAGTTTTCAAAGTTTCAAGAACCTCTTGAACCTTTGACAAGGTTTAAAGACTCTATGAAGGGATAACAAAGGGAAATAAGTAAGTCATGTTAGTGAGTTCATGATTCCTTGAACTTGCCAACATGGTTCAATTAGTAGAGAAAGATTTAACAAGGGGAAAGAGTAAAACTAGCTAAGGGGGAGTTTAAAAGTTCAAAAGTTCTTGAAATTGGTGGTGTAAATTAGGGAACAAAGAAAAATAAAAAGGCTAAGTCATGTGTTAGATATATTGGAGGTTCAATAATTGCTTGAACCTTTCACATAGTTCAAGATGGGGAAAAATCTTTGACACCACAAAGGAGTAGATAAAAGATGAAGAGCAAAAGGTGTCAAGGATTTTAGAGGCTTAAGAGCCTCTTGAAAATCTATTATGGTTCAAAAAGTGACAAAAGTTCTGACATGATGGAGGCGTGAAGGAAAATGGTTAAGTAGGGAGACATTAGATAGTTCAAAAGTTCTTGAACTTTCTGATCTGCTAATAAAATGAAGAAAAGAGGAAGATATGGGTATGTGCAGGATCATCATGGAAAAAACAGGCCCTTAAGTGGCAATGAAAATTCAGAAAAATCAGAGTTAGGCAACTTGACATAAAAAAATTGAATAAGTTATCTATATTATTTCAAAAATATGTAAGAATAGAATCTGTGGCAAATTGAATGTAGTTTCTAAAATACTAAGTTTATTTTATTTTTTTAAAAGTCTATTTGGTGAAAATTTGAAATTTCAATGCAGTAGTACTTAAATTTCAGGGAAAAAATAAGAAGTAGGTGTCTGTCTGACCACCCTAACCACAATAA